>VWZG01008302.1:1362874-1569936 GCA_013396735.1 Grallaria varia
CCCTTTATTTGGAGTATACCACGCTTCAAAAAATAAACCGAAAAACAAAAAAAAACACCCAACACCCAGACCACGCTACCAGTCCGGGTCCTCGTTCCAGACTGACCCCAAATCCCAGCCCCTGGTCCTGCTCCGCTGCCAGGGATGAGAGGGGTGCAACCCGGCTCGGGGGACCGTGGGCGACGCGCATCCCTCCGTCTGCCCGGCTCTGCGGGGGGAAGGCTGCAACTTTCCGCCATTTACATAATGATGTTTTAAGTAAGTTGCGCAGCCTGGTGAGAGGTGCCGAGGGCAGGAACCCCCCCGAGCGGGGCCGGGAGCGGGGGAGACCGACGATGGCCCTGCCGGGGCTGGCTCGGGGGGTGGTTTTTCTTTCTGATGAGGCTGGAAGTTTGAGTGTGGAAGGGACGGCAAGACTCCGGCAGCGTTAGGAAACCTTTCTAGGACAAATCGCACTCCCACATCACCCCTTTGCGAGGATAGACGGCAAAACGAACGGGGACTCGCCTGTAACGAGAGGGAGAGCCGGCCTTTGCGGTCCCCCCTCCCTCCCCGGCCGCTCTCCCTCTTTAAGGGGTATATAAATCCCGGACCTACCCTGTCAACCCTCCTTGATAAATTAAGGGCTTCGCAGTCGAAACCTATTTACACCTCCATTATAGGGCTAACCAAATGGGGATCCGCATGCATATTTTTACCGCAACAGATCTCATACATCTCCGCCAGAGCCGCCCCTCGGGCCATGGGATAACAGATAGGGAAGGGGGGTGGGTTGTGCTCCGCCGCGGACAGCACTTGAGCGGAAAAAAGTCCGCGTCCCCACTCGGGGCTCGCTGCTCGGGGCGCCCGGGACCCGCCTCCCTGGCAGGGGGAAAGGAGAGGAGAAGTGACCTGCCCGGGAGCACTGCAGGGGTGACCGGACACATGGGCTCCTCTCGTCCACAGCAAGGCCCTCGGGGAGGTTTCTCCTCCCATGGAAATGGGGTTCGACTGCGACACTTGCGACACTTGCTGTGGCTGTCCCTTTATTTGGGGAGAGAAGGAGCGAGGAGCGCTCCGTACAGAGCCCTCTGGTCCCCGCGGGCGGCGGCTTTCGCGGCTGCACTTCCCGTTAATTTCCAGGCATAAACCTCGGGCGCCTGCCGAGGGAAAAGGGGTCAGCGTGTCCCGGGACTGGTCCTTGGTGCCCCCGAGGGTCGCCTCGGCGAGGCCGTCAGCAGAAAGGAGAGAGGGGGCAACATCCCCCGTTTCCCGGCAGGATGCCCGCACCGAGCGCTGCCCGATCCCTTCCGAAACGAAACGCGGGCGGACAGAAGCGGTACCGAGGCTCGAGACCCGGGAAGGGCTCGGCCCAACGCTCCCGTTCCTGGATGGGGGTTTTGCGGTGTTTCTCCCGCACCCCCTCTGCTCCAGCCGGCCGCGCTCCGCCTGTGTCCCGCATTCCGGCTCCGCTTTGAGCGCCGGGGAAAGAGAGAAGTCCCCGCTCCTCCTCATCCCGTCCCCTCCGGCGGCCCCCTCCAGTTCCACTTGGTTAGCTCAAGTTTTCCATGTAAATGACAGTAATAAATATCTAATCATGTCCCGCAGCTATCGGCGGCTCGCCGAGCAGCCGGCATTAATGAGACATCCAGGGGAAGTGGGGGAAAGGGGAAGGGGGGAAAAAATAAAAAGGAAAGTTTTTTCGCTCTCCCCGAAATGGTTTGGAGAAGCGAGGCCCGGCCGAAGAGGCGAGAGGATGCGTGGGGCTGCGGGGCGCGGAGCCTTCGCTCCTCCGGAGAGATCGCAAATAAGAGTCGCGCTCAAGTTCAAACCCATCCCCTCTAATTAACCCCCTCCCCAAAACCCCAGCGATTCCCCCTCGAGGGAGTGGCGAGTCCGGTCGCATCCCCGGGCTGGGGGCTGCCCTCTCGAAAGCCCCGCGGAGCTGCGTGTGCCCATCCCCGCCGCGATTCCCAAACAATTAATGGAGCCGCAATGAGCTTTGAATGCTGACGGTGGGCCGGGAGGGGGGCGAGGGAGTGGGAAGGCTGCGGCTGAAATTAAACCATGAGAGTTGGATTTGTTCGCCTAACGCTAAACAAATGGACTGATTATCTTCTTTCCAAACGCATCAGTCATACTACATTAAGTAGCAGAGAGCTAATTATCCCAATTAGGGAGCTGATTTATAATTAATGGCTTGGACCAAGTGATAATTGGATGTTAATGGATAACAGTTTTGTCTGCAGTAACCTCCCGCTTCCCCAAAGGCAGGGCTGGAGGGTTGGTTGTTTCGGCTTGGTTTGGTTCGGGTTTTTTCCCCCTTCTCTCCCCCTCACCTCTGCACGGAACACAAAGCAAAGGAGATGCGAAATCTGCTCGTGGATGGCTCGGGTGGGACCGTCCTCCGGCCGCGGGAGCCGCCGGCTGCATCCCAGCTTGCCTGGCGTTCAGCGAGGTGGGCTGCGGGGGTAACTTCCAGTACCCGCTTTCCCCAGCTTTCCAAGCAATCCCTGCTGCTATTTGTGCCTCCCTTCCCTGAGTTTCCAAGCCGTGGACAACTGACCCTGCTGGGATCCTCACCCACCTGCGTGAGGTGCGGACGGGAGTTGTGTTCTCGATGACGGGCAAAGGCTGAGCCCCAAGGGGTGCCCTAGTGCAGGTGAGGCTCTCCCTGTGCCCTGCCTGCCCTAGGGAGAGCAGGATGGGGCTCACTGAGGAGGAGAGGTTTTTCGCCCTCCTTGGCCCACGCTGCCTTTGCAGTGGCAGGCAGAGAGTGAATCTGCGGTTTCTCACTGCGATTAACTCACTGATGTTAACCACATCTCAGAACTGTCACGTTGGCTGTTTAGCTCTTCCCTTCCACGTTCACTTTTTGCCTGAGAGTAAGTTGATGCAACTCAATCCCGCTGCCTTCTTTTGCCCCAGCTGGAGAGACTTGGACCTACAACCCCTTGGCTTTTGGATTGTGTTTCTAAGTTCAGTTTTTCCGTTCCAACTAAGAACTGTAATGGGCACAAAATTCCTGAAAGGGTAAGAGTGACTTCAACCCTGAGTTACCCCATGACGGATGAGAGGTTGTATTAAATTACACCAACATATTCAATGCAAAAAATACACCCAAAACTGCGCCATGAGTACACAGAAAACCAGTTTAGATGAGCTTTTCAGCTTTTCCTACTAATTTAGAGATCTTGGTGTCTAAATGGGAGATTCTCTTCATACTCAAACATACGAGCAGACTCCTGCGGTGGTCTTACTGCCTTATCCGAAGGCACAGCTCTGTTTCACGGAGCTGGCGCAGATGTTGCTTCTCCTCAGTGCCAGTGTCACTGCCTGCATCGAAGAAATGGAGCCAGAGGAGCCACAGATCAGAGAGGGGACAAGCTGGCCAGGCAGGTTTTGCACAGTATGGTTGTAGAGGGAGTGACTGCAGTGGGTTTTGTTCCCAGTGTCCTTATACTTTAAAAGAAGGCTTTATGGAGAAAGAGGGAAAAGATTCAAACGAAGCCGAAATGAACAGTTTATTTCTCCTCTGTCATAGTCACAGCCAGCCCTGCCAAAACAAAGGTGCTGCCGAGAAGGACCAGCTCTCATGATGTGGGCGCTTACTGGTTTTACTGGTGATGCTCTGGGTAAACCCTTTAGCTGGAAGTAGTCCATGTTTTCTAAGACTCCAGTGATTTTTGTGTTTTCAGGGGCATTCTGAAATTCAGCTTACCAAGTTGGAAGTGCTTCTACTGAGGCACTGACAAATGTCAGTTGTGCTTAAACCCTTTCAAAAAGGTAGAGTGCTGAACAGAGTGTTTATAGTTACCTTGCTCCATCTGGAAAAACACAGGAGTGAGGAAAATGCTGAAGAACATGGATTCAAGAAATCCTAAATTTTTCAATCCTATACAGCTACTGATAAGCTAACCTACTTTGGGGGAATTTCCATCAAAATACGTTTGTTTTGAAGGGGGCGGAGAATTCAGAATTGTAGCAAAATGTTCAGAAATTAATTCATGGTGCACCAGCCAAAACCTGGGACTTATCCTACCAGTTTATTCCACGCTTAAGAGCTATTGAAATTGATCTCTCCCCCGTTTTGACTTCATTAAGTTTTGGATCAGACTCCTTATGTTTTCTAAAGCAGGTCTGGTGCAGATACAGCTCCTGGAAAGGAGAGAGTCTCTGTGGGAAGGCTGGGAGCAGAGCTGGTACCAGAATGGACCAGAAGTACTCCAAAGGGTGCAAAATGGGTGTTTACAGCCAGGAGTTTTAGGTAGAAGACAACACAAATGTGATTTCTCCCTGGTAGCTGCTGGCACAGCTCTCTTAGGACCAACTTTAGCCTCTGTATTGCCAGAGCAAATATTGACTTGAGAAACGCTGCTCTAAAACTGAAAGTGTGGGAGTGATGCTTGGGAACTCCACTAGGATCTTCCAAAGAAAGAGTAACTATTGCACTGAGGCAGACGAGCTGATGGATCTTGCTGGGCAGAAAATGCTCCCCCAAAGAGAGCTGTAGAAACCTGATGTCTTCAGTACCAAGGGGAGCCAGCAGGCAGCAGCTCTTAGCTCAAGGTGGGTAAACGTGCTTCTGCTGAAGGACTCCACATCCAGAGACATGTAGCTGCTCTGCCTGCTTTACAGCACGCAGCTCCTTGAAGCACAGATTACCTGCTGGTGGCCAAAATACATTGCTTACCTTGGCAGCTGCGCTGAATTCTGTGTATGGATCCAAACGCTTTCGGGAAAGGAAGCATTACAGGCACCCGTGGTGCTCCCCAGCCCCTGGCACTGCTGCTGCTAACTCCAGTTCGTGGCCCTGTTTTAAGGCGGCACAAGTCTTGCCCCCATCCCAGCCCCACCTTGTAAAAGCCACTGAACTCAAATGGCTTTTTTTTTTTTTTTTTTTTTTAGTGGCAGGATGAAAAAGAGTGTTACCTCTTAAAGGAAAACTTAGAATTTCTGGTTTAGGTGTTATTTTACTACTTCTAAGTTATTAAAAGTGTCCCATAATTGCGTTGCCTGCTGGAGCCGCCTTTCAAAATTATTTTTTTTCTTTTTGGCTAAGGTAGGACTTGTCTGTGATTTTGCCTTATAGCTAATCTTAGTCTGAGCAGAAGCAGTTGGCCACCATTTGTTTTGTGACTTGTTTTGAGTGCTGTAAGGACCATCTTCAGGCAAGATCTAGCTGAACTTGCAGAAACATCCTGGCTTCACACCCTCAGCTTCTGTTGCCTTAAAAATGTGCTCGTTCTTTCTATTTCTCCAAGTCACCTCCAGGCAGAATGGCACTTGGTGTCACGGCCTCACAGCGTTTCAGCTACCCAGATGACAGAGCACATGGGAAAGTGGTTTTGTGCCGGTTGGGTTAAACTCCAATGCAGGGGCACAAGCCACTGCTTTTCACAAAGGCGCATTGCGCTCCTCCTTGTGTGTGCACCTAACTGCTCTCAGCATAACACCCGGCATTTGCAGCTCCAGCTTCTCCCTTGGGCAGTGGTGGTGGGTGGAGAAACCCCCGCTCTGTCCATGCCTCGTCCCAGTTGCTGCCCTTGGAGCCCAGTATCTCAGCTGACGTGTCACGCTGGGAGTGCCCGGAGCAAGCACAGGTTCCCTTTCTGCCGGCCTGCCTTCCAGGCTGGTGGCACCGGAGAGCAGCAGGAGCAGAACTAAGAATCGCTTCAAATGCCTCAGCAAATCTTTACAAAAGTGATCTGTGAGGGCTGCAAGCGCTTCTTGCAGCGTCTGATCTCCCTTGTTAGGGCTCCTGGCTAAGATCGGCATCATGGTTGCGGTGCTCAGGACAGACAGAGGTCATTGTCACTAAATGCCACAGGGTTAAAAACATATTTTGACAAGACCATGTCGTCATGGGTAAAGTCCTCCAGGATATTGCTCCATCTTCCAGGGACAGTGGAGATTCCTGAACCCCCAACAGCAGCCCCAAGAAGCTTCATTCAAGGCAGTCAGTTTGCTCATGGAAGCGATCGGCAGTCAAATATGCTGCAGGCAAAAAGCTGTTTTGGGGGCAGAGAGAGAGCAGGAAGCCACCTTCATGCTGCCAGCCACCCTGGGGAAGGGCAGAGTTTGGGAAGTCTCGTTTGGAAAATTCCCTTTGCCGGTGTGAGGGAAAACAAAGCTACGCTTCTCAAGCAAAGCCATTTTCACAGAATGAGGGCAAGGGCTGAGCCAGACAAACCATGTGCAAATACAGCAAAGCCAGAAACATGCTTATTTTGGAAGGGCTAGGGGGAGAAAGTACTTTTTTCATATAAACACCCAAGATAAACCCTTTAAGCTGTTTGTGAGTTCAGTAGTTTGATTGCAGAGCACTTTAAGGGTACTGCAAGTCCTGAAGTCAGGGCAGTCTGGAGGCAGCGATGCTGTGAGGTCTGGAGAGCGAGAGCAGGTGGGCAGCACCCGTACTGGCTGCGGTGGGACCCTGCTGCATGTCACATCTGGGGATGGGCTGTAGGACTCAGAGCTGGGCTGTAGGATTCAGTTTCCACCGTGCTATTAATCGTAACAAATCTTAAATGTGTTGTTTTTTGTTTTGTTGCTGACTGAGGTGGAAACAGAATGAGATGAGAAACTAGAGTCAAAGTGATGCTCATATTAAGAGCTTTTCTTATTTATTCAGGAAAATGCTTCACTTCAATACAAATTCTGAGAGTTTTTCCTGAGGCTTGAGTGCTGCTCTGGAGGAGGGAAGGAAGGTTTGTCCTGCTTTTGTCTGTAAGCACTGATTGTCTTGTGTAAATTACGACAAGCAATGGATTTTGCACCACAGTGACGTTTAGTGATGCCAGTCCTGGCTCGACACTGCAGTTTGCTGGGCTCCAAGCCCTAAAACTTATCCCTCACTCAAAGCAGAGACTTTGAGGATGTCTTTATTTTATTTTGGACATACTGAGTCTGCCCCTCTGAAGAATGCCTCTGAAAACAGAGGCACTGGAAAGTCTTTTGCCTGGAACCATCTAGTCAGTCACTCAGTTCTGTTATCTGGGCTTTTGGGGGAAAAACTATGATTTCAACAAAAGCCTTAAATAAAAATCACGGCAGCTGATGAGAGTTACCTCTCTTAGCAGGGGCCCATTATCTCAGCTGTTCACAACCTGGTGTCAGAGTTTGTAGAGTTTCACAGTAAACCTTCCTTTTCTCAGCAGGATTCTCTGAGGTTTGTTTTATATAACTAACAAGCATCTTCTAATGCTTCCACTACAAATAGATGAGCATTACAAACACAGTTGTGCTCAGCAGCACAGCCTCAACAGAGGCACTTACTTGACAAGGTCTACCCTGAAACTGTGATGCTTCCCCAACTGGAAGTATATAAACCTTTCAGCTGCTAGCAGTCCTCCTCATTTTAAGAAAAAGATCTCTTTAATGATACCAAAGTCACTAGTAATAGCTGAACATGAGCTGCAAGAATTGGTGCAGTTGGTCAGGTTTTGCTTTTGGTGGGCTACGACTTGTTTCACTGTCTCTTTGTCTAATTAAGATTTCTCCCTGCGCTAAGAAATTAACTCCATTTAAATTCAGGGATTTACACAGGTGTAAAAATATTGCAGGAGGATCAGAAATGTGGAGTCTGGGGAATTTTTCTGAGAGCTGTTCTCAATTCTTTTATTTCAGTTCCAAGAAAAGCCCTTTGGAAGCCTATTTTTATGGTGCGTGTTGCTCTCGGACTTTGACGTTTGAATGAGAAACTATGATGTGTTGCAGTATTTCAAATTATTTATATTTCATCCACTAGAAAGGTGAAATTGTTTCCTTAGACATTCAGTAATCTCACGTGAGGAACAAAACTGATTTATAACAGGTTGGTTATTATCTTACGTGATTTTGGACCTTTATATCTCTAAAAGATTTAGGGATATATATAAAAAAAAAAGATTGAATGATCTTGCAAGGATCATTTATTCATAACCCCCCAGGTATGTAATTCATTTAGTACCAAATATATATAAACCCAATGTCTTGATGTAGAGTGAGCCTGTTTTCCTAGAATGTGAGATACAGAGAAAGAGATTTGTTATTTATCTTGCTGATTTAAAGTGTTTCGGAATAAGGAATTAAAGCATAAAATCATAATGCAGAACAGCTTCGGGAGAGAGGGGCGGATATTTTGTTGCGATTTTATTTTCGATGATGTTTATTGCCAGTGGTAATAAGGGGGATGGGATGTTGTAGCACAAACCATTTACTGTTATTACCTGTTAGTAACGAGCAATGGGTGCCTGTGCTTTGCATAAACACGAGTAGTGATTTGTACCACCTTAGCAGCTGCTCGGCTGAGGACCACAACTTTCCTTTTATCTGACAGGGCTGCTCCTGGTTTTTTATTGTCACCTGCAGGGCTCTGAACACAAATCAAGACCCGAGGCTGTGCTGAGCTCTTCCAAACTTCAAATACCTCTGTGGTGAATCTCTCTTTATAAGTAATGAACTATAGTGTTGACATGACTTTCCAAAGTCTGGATTTAACATTTTTTGTACAGCTGATTTCCCACCTGAAGGAGGTGTCCTACACCACCCACCCCACCCCACCATCACCAACCTTCCCGATATTGGGACAGCTTCGGTGAAGTGATAATGTAACACCATCCCACAGTGCCCACCAGTAAATAGCAGACTCTGGTACCTTCTTGAGGTCTCAAGAAAAAAAATTCAGTATTTTTAACTTACAGGTTTTATTGCCCCGTTCTTCATGATGACACCTGAGCATTTTGTATAGATGAGTGAATTTCGTCTCAGTACTACTTTGAGTTTGGGATGACTCACTGTTTGGAGGGACCAGCTGAAGGGAAAAGAGAAACCAGCCCAAAGCTCCTGCCAAGCTTCAAGTCTTGCATCCAGCCTCAAACTCATCTCACCCAACAGTTTGCTTGAGAAGGGCAAATGTCTTGTCCTGGGCATGTTTTTGCTTCTTCCTGGGAAAACTGGCCAGAACAAGCTATTGGAGAAAACTCCTCCCTCTCAATTCAGTAGAGATTTGGGGAGCAAAACCACCGTCTTGGTTTCAAACTCTTTTCCTCCAGAGCAGTTGTGGCCCAGGGAGCTGCTGTGGTTGCCCTTACTGGGGACACCTTGGGATGGGGACAGGCGCGCCAGCGTTGGCATGAGCTCTGTGGCTGGCACAAGTGACACTGGAGTTTGTGGTCTGCAGATAAATGAGTTTTGTCCGTCCTGTAATTTTGCTGAAGACTTTGTGTCCGACTGGTGGGTGAATCCAGGTACAGATTGATGATGTTTTGATGGGGAAACTAAGGTAGTCAAATGAAGACAAGAGTGAGCAGAAAATGGCCCTGATCTCAAATTCTTGGGTGCGCTTTATACAGCTCCAGAGTGAATTTTGTGGGGAGTTTTTTTGATGTGTGTGTTGGTTTTTTTCCTGATAGAAGGGAAAACATGGTTGTTTTGTTGAAAGGTACCTTTCTTCAATATCTCATTTTACAAGATGTTTTACTGTTCCCAAATCTGTTTCAATTCCACATGTACAAGCCTCTCGGAATAGGAGTTCCTGTTTCTGGCTGGTAAATGTGCAAATTGTTTTGCATCAGATTGAGCAGCAGTAGCTTTAATAAGGAGTGGGCTCCTCTCTGGGTTAGTCTGGGATGAGCAGAGACCTACATCGCCCGGTCTCAAAGCAATGCAGGGAATGGAGAAACCTGGACTTCTCATGGACAGCAGTAGTTAAAGCTAAGGGGAATCCTGTGATGCCTCAGTGAGGCTGGGTCATAGCAGGACACGGCCCCTGCAGTCTGAGAGGTCTGCAGGCTGGGGGCAAAAAGCAGGCATGGCTTTCATGAGTCTTCCATAGTGAAAACATAAATGAGAGGCAGAAGACATAGAAGAATTTTTGGGACTTGCCAAAATTCTGGATTTGCCAGAATTGCAAAAGGGTCTGGCACAGGGCATGTCAAGGAGACCTCCCAGCCTGGTGCTGCAGAATGTGGGCAGCTGGGAGAGAGCAAGTCTTGTGATGCTGGGGATGGGAGAATCACCAATGCATGACCCCTCGGCCACAGAAAGAAACCACCTGCCCCAGGGAGGTACCAGCCCTGGGCACTGCATGGTGGCATCCACCCACCCCTGTGCTGAGCAAGCACTGCAGGATCAGCCCACGGGCTGTTGGCAGGAGGACTTTTCTCTCACCTATTGTTTTCCTGCACCTTTGCTCAGCTCCTTTCTCCGTCTCCTTTCTCCACTGCTCCCAACTCTTCGATGATCCCTAATGCACAAAATCAGGATGAGGCATCCCCTTTCTTTCAGGATGGGCCTTATGTTACCCTCGCAGCTTATCAATTACTCAAGCCCATGCTCTTCCAGAAAGCAGGAATTCAGACTTTGCTTTCATCCTCCTCCCGGCTGTGGCTGTTCCCGAGGCCCTCCAGCCACCCAGAGACATAAAAGATGCATTTGCAGATTTTGAAAATTAAACCCATCTATACAGCCAGTGGGAAAGGATCAGCTTATTTGGTTGCTTAATGAAATATAAAGATTATTTTAACCAGTGTAAGCACTATTCGACAGCTTGTGAAACACAGCGGTGGCTTGATGAATGGCTTTCTCCATTAAAAAAAATTGCTGCATGATGTCTTTTAAATATTTAATTTATTGGGACTGGAGTGAGCTCGGAGTTGACAGTTAAACAGGAGCTGTTTGTGGTCTCAGATAACTTTGCTTACTAGGCTGAACAGTCTCGCTCAGTAAATTCTCTCATTTTTTATACTGAATCTGGGATGATACATTTGCTGCACAAGTGAGTAGGAAGTTCTGCCTGCGGTCTGCACTGCAGTGTACCAGGCAGTTACCACCAAAGCTGTGATAGACATTGACTCTTGTCCCGAGTCCATCCCAATGAAGTATTTTTCTTTTTTTTTTTTTTCCTTTTTTTGATGTGCGTTCTTTTAGGCTGCCCAGAAGAGTTTGTTCAGAGACACGTGTACATGTAAAATCACCTTTTAACAATCAAGTAAGTTGAAATATTTCTGAAGCAAGTGTTTTAGTGGAAACACCAGGCTTCAGACACAACACCATTGGCAGTATCCTTGGAAGACTGAATAGTATGGGAAAATTCCCCTCCTCTCCCTCTTCATTTCTCCTTTAATGTGCCAGCTTGCTACAAAACTGATGACATGCAAGGGGGATTAGAAAAGAAAAACAGGCATTTCTGTGAGTTGGGAGTCAAAGACACTTGGCCTCCCACGTATCTTCTGGCAAGGCTGAGCCCCGGTGTGGATTCTCCAGCATCTATTAAGGACAGAGGTCTGGCAGCAGCCCAGGGCAATTAATAGGTTCTGTGTCCTCAAATGGTTTTCATGAAACATGCAGGAACTTAATAAGCTTTGAGACCTCCACCCCGCTGGCCAAAGCTGGTGGAACCAGCCAGCTGGTTCCCAAGTTAGGGGGTGGAAGGGGTGGAGGCAAAATGAAGTTGCAAATCTCTGTTCTGCTGCCTGTGTTGGCAAGAAAGACCAGTCCTGCCCTTGTATGTGACAACAAGGCAACAATTTTGGCATTGCTTAGATCTTCCCTAAGCTCCATTAAAGCAGAGCTGTGGCACTTTTGTGGTAGGTCAGCATTTGAACAAAAGATGTTCACTTTCACACTTTAGAATAAGGGAAGTGAACCCAGAGTGGGTGAACAAGCAGATGGAGGTGGTATCAGTGCGTGTGCCAGATCTTTGGGGTGTGACCATTCCTGAATCTGTTGCCCTCCATCAGCGCTCTCAGAGCTGAAATGATGCAGTGGCAGAGCACAAAGGACTTGGGCAAGCAGCAATGAGGGTGAGTGCTAGATTGCCAAATGAGGGATTTATGGGCCAGCCTCTTTGAGAAGACAATCCTGAAAGAGAACTCGCACTCATTTCCCAAAATCCCTCAGTCAGAAAAACCCCCAAAACATCCCGGAGCAATGAGAGTCATCTCTGAGCTGGCAGAGTGTTTGGCTGAATTCCAGCTGCATGGCTTCCCTCCTCGATTCCTGGGCGCTGTGACAGAGAGATGCCCGTGAGGGTGAGGTCACAAGATGCCCCAGGTCACTGCCAGACCCCAGAGTGAAAAATTCAACTGCTTTTCCAAGCAACTGCAGCTTGGTCTCTGGCTGTTAAACAGAGTCACTCCATGTTTGTGCTTCCTGGATCAAGGTGGGGACAATGGGAGTTCAGAGCAGGAGGGGTAGTGGGGCCAACTAATTTCTATCTGTCCCTCTTCACCATGAGTCTATCCTTCATGGTATAAATCATCTACCAGCAAAAATGATGTTTTTTTCTCAGTATAGAAAAATGCAACAGATAATTGTTCTTCCAAATTTTTGCTGTTCAGTGCATCAGGTTTCTCCTGAAACCCAATCATGGGTGTTGAACCACCTCCCTCCAGTGTTTAAATTGTTTTCTAGCCTAGAAAAGCTGTCTGGTTTCCTTAAGTTAGTGCAGCTGACCCTCTTTCTCTGAACATTCATTCACTGCACTGACTTTCCAGACGATGACTTGCTGATGTAAACGGTGGTTTAAAAAATTTATTTTGTGGCTAATGATTCACAACTTCCTTTCTGATGTCTTACAAACTGCAGAAACGGCATCCTGGAGGCCCTCAGTCGTTTACAACAGGGATGAATGAAGCATCGCTCGACTTTTGAGATCAATATTAGCTCAGTTTTACAGATGGTCTGTAAGGAAAAAAACCCTTGAAGTCTCATGTAGAGCCCATGCTAGAAAAAAAAAGCCATTAGTTTTCTGAAATAATTTCCTTGCTACTGAGCTATGAAATGTCAGTATTTATTGCAAACCTTATTCCCTCTTTAACCGTAACATTTTTGGTGCTATTTCGCTACAGATTTATTTTCTTTTACACCATGTGCTTTTTTCTTTTTTCTTTTGTGTATCATTTGTGTTTTCTTAAGAAGAACCTTAAGAAAAATGAACGGAAACAAATTACACATGAGCGTGTTCAGATAGGAAAGATTCTTCGACACTGCAGCGATGGGATTGCCCAACAGTCCACTGTAGGCAGTGACAGAGACGAAATCCCAGCTACTCCTGGGATAGAGCTAGGTACATTCCTTAAAAGTCACAGTAATACATTAGATTTTATTGTGGTATGTAAAAAAATGCATTTCCCATCTTTCGATAAGCATATCTTGAGTGGGATATAGTCAGATGCCAGGCTTTAAGCTTGGAAGCCAGACTAGTGTTGATATAGGAAATATTTTGATTCCTGTCCCAGAGCGTGTTGGAGTTGAGACACTGGACATGAGCCTTGCACGCAGCAGTTTAATTTTGAGCTCAGCATTTCCAAAGCTCTGCTGAGACACCAGGATGCTGGAGTAGCACATCCCTCAGCCTGTTTCTCTTTCGGACGATGTTTTTCAGGTTTATGTCACCATGCAGCACTATGGAGTGAACGGCTACTCCCTGCACGCCATGAACTCGCTGAGTGCCATGTACAACCTCCACCAGCAGGCAGCTCAGCAAGCCCAGCACGCCCCCGACTACCGGCCCTCGGTGCATGCCCTCACCCTGGCAGAGAGACTGGCTGGTAAGAACAACTCATGGCTTTTGCTGTTCCCTGGTGGGGGGGGAAAAACCCAAACGGAAACAACAAAACCCTTGTTGCTTGCGTCGAGTGAAACTCTTCTTTGGGAGTTGGTCTGTGGCGCAGCCAACTGGTATGGTGTGCTCCTCCATACCGGCCACATGGCCAAGTTTTGCGGGTGACACTTGCCCTCCAGTGCTTGCTGTCAGGGGACCACTGCACCTGCTCAGACTGACCTCTGACAGCTGGGACTTGGATGCAGTGGGGCAGAGGGGACCTGATAACCAGGGCATGGAAGCTAGAGCAAAAAGTTACTATACATGTGATTCTAGAAACCTTCTTGGAATGAATAATCTTCCCTGACTGTCTGAAAATATGTCTCTGTTCTATGATTGCTTTCTAGTTGCCTGATATTAAAGGGGAAAAAAAATACGTAGGAAAAAAAAAATCCTTCTAGCCTAGAGCAGGTGAAGAAAATTACCTATCCAGAAAACTTTAGTGCCCTAAATTCAGTAGATAAGGGCCTACACCAAAACAAGGATGCAGAAGTTTCAGAAAGGTCCTCTCTGGTGAGTAGTCCACAAAGGCATGATGATAAAGGCCTTGAACTCTTCAGATCAGAGAGCCACAGCTGACTGTAAAATCTTCATGCCAGCAATGTTCCCTTATCCAGCTGTCCCTGGCGACCTCCTTAACAGGGTTCTTCAAACCCCTCAGTGGCTGTGGGATCTCTGGGGCAGCATAGGGCAGGGCAGGGAGTCACTGTCCTCAGAAACAAATAATCAAAGTGGAATTAAGGAGACCTGGACTTTACTGCTGGGCTGCAGAGTGATGACAGGTGGGCACTTTCCTTGTCGTGGTCATGCATCCCTTTTTCCCCCCCTTTTCAGTATGTAGGTGGTCAGATGGGAGCAGATGGCCCTGAACTCTGCAATGTACCTTGCAGACCTTGGGTCTCAAGGTGTCCTGTTCCTAGCTGCAAGGATCTCATGAAAGATTTTTGTGATCGCCTGTATCTTTTAGAGTAGAGCATGGAGGACTTAATTACTTTGACCCTAACTAGGGTAAAGCAGAGGGAGATAAAAAAAAAAGAATAAAAAATCTATTCTTGACTAGGAGATTCAATTGGTTTCCTGACCTCTTATCTTTAAAATTAATAACCCACCTCGAAGACTTTCCAAATTAAATCCCACAGTCCCCTTGTCTGCTTATCAGTGGCAGGGTAGGCATTATATACCTATGAGCTGTTTCCCTTGCAGTTGCCTCACATTCTGTTACTTCTGAATATCTTTCAGTGCAGGTTATAGATCTCATTTGCCTTCCAGGGACAGTCAGAATAAAGCAGCACAAAAGCAAATGACCTTAAGTCAGAAAACAGAGGTTTCTGATTGTAAGTGCAAAGCCTCACCTGCAATTTATATTCTCCTTCTCGCACAAAGCCTGAAAACATAGTTAAAACATTAAAATAATTGCCGGTTGGCTCTCGTTGGAGTGGCCAAACTTAATGCATGAGCTGCTGCCTCTGGGGAGCTGGTAGGTCTAACCTCTACTCTAGAAATTCAGGAATATTCCAGCCTGCAGGTAGGGTGTTCAACCAGTGCCCTTTCTCCTGTTTTCGCGTACTTGAAACACAAATGTTAGCTTTTTAAAATGTTTTGGAGCGGCTTCGGTTTCATTTCTCGTAACATCCCTTCCCCTTGCCTGGCTGCACACTGCGAGCTGTGCCTGAACGCATCGAGGGTGGCGCCTTTGCCCCCAAAGGCGCAGCTATCGGCGGTGTTCGAGCTCCCCGAGGAGCTCCGATACCTCCAACACAGAGTCTCTTGTACACAACCGGCGCTGTATTGTTGGAGACCTTTAGCCTGATCACATCTTGGCCAGGTTGCCAAAACCATATGGCTTTGGCGATCCCCCAGGAAGGCACTGCGAATGCTGACCTAGAATGAAACAGCTGGAAGTTTTGGAAGAGGAATGTTTGAGTGGTGCAAAGCTGATTTGCCACGCTCGTTAGGCAGTGTATTTGGAACCTGGCTGTGTGGTGCTGGGGCTGGCCTTGACAGCGGGTTTTGTTCTGTTGTTTAGATTCATGTCACGATGCTCGTGACAAAAGCACAAATAAACAGCAGCCAGAGCCTTCATCTGGCTCCACGTATGATAATGCCGACTTTCCTCCCTGTTAGGTTGTTTTCTCATATGTTCATTCCTCTCTTCTACTGGAAGTCACATTCTTGACTGAATTAAAAATGATACCAGACACTGCTCTTTCTGTATTTCCTTTTTGAGAGCAAACCTCTCGCCAAACTGTTTCATTCCAAGGCTGTAGCACAGCATGTCCCAACTTGCATAATAAAGGGTGGGTTTTTTTCATTTTCAAGTAACTTATTTTCATTGATTTAAGATCTTTCTACTCCCACTAACTGTTGTGCAATAATAACGCCTCTGGTAAAATAATAAGCCCTTTACTGTTGGCCTCAGATTTTCCCCAGTTTGAATTTCTTCTGTGCCCTCAATTTTCCAAGCACAGTTTGCAAAGTCAGACCTTGTGAGTAGGTGCTCTGCTGAGAGGAGCTCAGCACATGAGCTCTGGGCTTGCAATCAGTGGGGCTGGACGTGGTCCTGGCTGATGTTTCCACCCCAGATGCTGGAGAGTATCTGTGTTCCATAAAGCACATGCTGTCAAGCTAAATGCATAAGCACAGGAGCTTAAATGCTTTGCTGAACTGGACCCCAGAACAGCTCTCCAGTATCATGCCTTGAAGACTACAATGAGCTACATATGAGACACTGAAGAAGTACAGTGGTGAATCTCCCCACAGTGTTTTTAATTGTGTTTCTTAATGAAAGATACTTATGCCATGGTAGGCTCTGGGCATCTGTGTGTCCTGCCCCACTGATGCTGGAGCAGATTGACTTACTTCAACCAAAGTTAGCACTGGAGTCTCAGTGGTTTCCACAGTTATCATAGAAAGAGGTTCCGTCTCCAGGACAGACTTCTAGAATCACGGAATCATAAAATGGTTTGCATTGGAAGGGACCTCAAATGTCATTTCGTTCTAACGCCCCTGCCATGGTTCTATCTCCTCAGACACCTCAGCAAAATGTGTGTATGTGTTTTATTAGCTCTAAAGCAATGAAAAAAACATCTTGTAGTTTTGTCTGATGTTAGCAAGCGCTTCATTCGACTGTCAGCATACAAATTCCAATAATTAAATTGGCCACTTTTCTTGTCTTCCAACGGCTGTACAATTCAAGACATCATTTTGGAGGCACGTTATGGATCCCAGCACCGCAAACAAAGGCGAAGTCGCACGGCCTTCACTGCCCAGCAGCTGGAGGCACTGGAGAAGACCTTCCAAAAGACTCACTATCCAGACGTGGTGATGAGAGAGCGGCTGGCTATGTGCACAAACCTACCTGAAGCCAGAGTCCAGGTACCGATGTTTTGTTGTTTGTCAGTGGGGATGTTTGAAAGAGTGTAGTGGGGTTTCCAGAGTGTTGACAGCTCCCTTGACCTTCCAAGATTCTTGTAGTGCAACCAAAGATTTTGGGGCAGTAAAGTTGTCGAAGGTGGGGGCAGGGAGGCTAAAATCATCCAAATTCATACATCTGTTAAAGAAACTTTTAATCTACATACACATTTTTTAAATTTAGGATTGTCTGAAGTGTGCACTGGTTTTCATTTGTTCTTTCACATTTCTTTGGGGGAAATTTTAGAAACAGCAACAGAAGTCTACTTATTTATTTGCTAGGCTTTTCTGCTTTTCTCAGAAGAGTAGAGACTCAAGTAATTCCAGCTGCTCTTTTCCACCAGTGTCAATATTTGTAACATCTCAGGCCAAGGTTTGAGTTTGTTTTTTGTTTTTGTTTGTTGGGGTTTTTACTTTCAACTACTGCAATGTGCTGGTTCATAACCTGCTGGTGGGGAGGTTCTTGCATTCCTGGGCTTTAAAAGACAAATAGCAAGTTCTACACCTTGAAGAGAAAAAGTAATAGAAAAAAAAGCAGTTCTTTTATATAAGTATCAAGACATTTTGATCTAAAAAATGTTTCCTTATCTAACTAACCAAACAATATTAACAAGATTTGAACATATATTTCTTCTAATCCATGTCTACTGATTTGTATGAAAAAAATGTATGGATTCTCTCCTCCTTCCCTAAATTCAGTTCCCAGATAACAGCCTATGCCTGTAATGACTTCCTTTGAGTGTTGGCGCCATAGTTTTGGTACACTTTTAACCAAATGGTTTTAGAAACTAACAGAATGTAAGCCAATGTAATGTCATCAGACGTTACAGCTTCAAGACATTCTGTTTGAACACAACTGCTAACCAATTCAGGAGAAGGAAAACAGAAAAAAACCCCACCAGCAGGGTGTCTTCAAAAATCAACATAGAGGCTGGATATTTTTTTAAAATATGTTTGACATGTTATTTGTAGATGCACTGAAAACAGCAGAGCTCTAAGGGCCAGCAAAGTGGGGTGACCTTTGGGCACAGTGGGCTTACAGTACCACATCTCTTGGGCTCCCAGGCTGAACGATGCTGAATTTGGCACTAAGCAGGGTTCTCACTGTGGTTTTTTTCCACTTGCTGTTTGTGGCACTGAAGGTCTGGTTCAAGAACCGGAGAGCCAAATTCCGGAAGAAGCAGCGCAGCCTGCAGAAAGAGCAGCTGCAGAAGCAGAAGGACTGTGAAGGGAGCCACAGTGAGGGCAAGATGGAGCCAGCTGTGCTGGAGACCCAGGCTACCACCCCGGACACCGAGAAGGTCCAGAGCCTCCCCAGCGAGGTTGGCACAGACCTCAACTTAACCTTGTCAGAGCAGTCAGCCAGCGAGTCAGCCCCTGAGGATCAGACTGACAGAGAGGAGGAGTTTAAGAGCACCTTGGAGGAGGCTAAAGTGGACAAGAGCCCTGGTGTGGACAGCAAGGCTTTGAACTGCAAGAGAGCAAGCCCAAAAGCAGGTGAGGGGCAGCATCTTTATTGGGGTTGTTGTAAGGACCTGGTGTTTCCCGGGGGGACTCTGGTGGTTGGGTGTAGTCCCATATTCCCTGTGGTGTGGATGCTCACAGGTAGGCTGCCCACACTTGTCTTCTTGTCCTCAGCAGTGAACAGAACCAACAGAGGGTATGATGTCTGTTGCAGAAAGAGCAAAGACCTTTTGCTCAAGTTAGATCTTGTGGAGAACAGTGCCCAGCAGCATCAGGAAAGACACAGCAAAGAGCTCAGCCCCGTTTCTATACTGTAAGGTGCCAGATATGGAACAGACACAGGTTTAACTCTCATGAGCTATCACAGCCCCTCCAGTGCAAGAGAGAAGTCTGTGCTGCTGTCCAAACTTACTGGGTACAAATCAGCAGCCTGTAGGAATAACCCCCATCCCCTCTGTCTCCTGCTACAGAGTCCCCTATCAGCGCAACTGTGACGCCTTCATCCAGCAGTGGCCTGGCTCAGACTCACTCCTACTCCTCCTCGCCCCTGAGCCTCTTCCGCCTGCAGGAGCAATTCCGTCAGCACATGGCAGCCACCAACAACTTGGTCCATTACTCCTCCTTTGAAATGGGGACACCGTCTGCCATGCCCTACTTGGGCATGAACGTCAACATGGCGCCACTGAGCTCTCTGCACTGTCAGTCGTATTACCAGTCGCTCTCCCACGCTCAGCAGGTCTGGTCGTCCCCCATCCTGCAGGCCTCCAGCTCCCTCCCGAGCCTGAACAGTAAAACGACGAGTATCGAGAACCTAAGGCTCCGGGCAAAGCAGCACGCCGCGTCCCTCGGGCTTGACACCCTACCCAACTGACTGCCAGATGAGCGACCATTGCCCACGAGAAGGTGCACCAGAGGCTGGCACTAGACAAGTCTCGCCGTGAATCCCCACACGCCTCCATCTCTTCCTGGAGTAAGGTGCTCCCTTTCAGGGGAAACTTTGCATTTATTAACATCTTACTAGCACCGTCATTGCATCAGATGTTGCTACTGGCCTGGTCTTCACTAAATATTTAAGGAGGAAGGGGGAGAGGATTTATGTTCAGACAGACGAACTGTCCTCTGGACTGCCATGACTTAAGCCTGTACCGTTGAGGAGGAGCCCCCTGTCCTCATCCCCGCGATAAGGTGCCAGCTGTGTTGTATTCACCTTTTTTTGTTGTTGTTGCATTCTTTGGGGAAAGAAAAGAGTCCTGCTTTGTCTTGTATATAGTTTATAATGTTGACAGCACCCATCACCTGTGTGTTACTGTCAGTGTTACGGAACTGTGACCTCTTTTGCTTTTATTTCCCCTTCCTTCTCGATTTTAGTGTCAAAGTTACAATCAGCCATCCTCCCAGCCTCAGCTGGTAGCTAGTTGCTCTTCTTGGGTCAGCATCCTAAAGGTGTTTATGAGGAAGAGAAAGGATCATGCACTTCACCACTCCACTTCTTCCTTCTCTGATAAAGCTAATTTTATAACAGCTGGGAAATGATCTGAAGGTGAATTTCCTGTTTAAGCACTTCCTATAAGGCAAGCATTTTTCGTTTACTTTTTAATAGCACTTGTTTAAAGAGGACAAAATATTGGCCAAATGCTGCTGGCTGGGAGAAAATAAAGGCCAAATTCACAGGATTACTTTTGATTTATATTATTTCCTCTTTGATCTTCAGTGAAGTACAAACTCTACTTACCAATTATGAGATTTTCTTTTTGGAGAGCATTTTGGTCTCACTTTGACAATAGAGAGTAATAAAAACTTTGTATGAACTCCTGGTGTGTTCATACACCATGAATTATATGGTTCTTTGACAAAAACTTGATTAATGCAAAGCTGTGTCTAGAAAAAAAATCTCTGATCACCAAATTCTGTTCTCATCCCTCAGTTCAGAAACTGGTTATCAAGTGAAAATGTAACAAGTGAAAAATGCTGAACTGCTGGAGGCAGAGCAGGTGTAAGCAGGGGCATTATATTCTCTTCAGAGCTGAGAGGGGGGGTGGATAGATGAACTTGCCAAAAATGCAGGGTTTGCAAGTAACCAAAATTCACCAGCTTCGGAATTACTGCATTGAAGAGTTGCAGTCTTATTTCATTGGAATGCCCATCATTCAGCCTTAGGTGGTTTTCCTTGTTGAGATGGAATGTTTCTGTCACCTTAAATCACTTTTTTTTTTTTTTTTCCAAACTAAAAACATCTTTTGGACTGACTGCTGTTATCCTGAGCTTTAGGGAGGGACGATACCCAGGTCTAATCTTTAACACTACTCAGGACCAAAAGATGCAGACTGGCACTGCAGTAGGTGATGGGTTTGTATCCCAGGAGTGTCGACTGGATCTGTCACTGACAGACTGGGCAGAGCTGTGCTGTCTCTCTGCAGATCATCAGCTGGTCCATACTTGATTTGACCAAGACGTGTAGACCCATAGCCTATGGCCCCTCTCCCTCCCGTCTTGCTTCATACTGGGGCAGGAGCCAGGGGGTCAAATTACCTCTTTAACCATGGAGGGAAAGAGTGTTTTCAGCTACACTAATGCCTCTTGAAAAATCGTCTAACTCCTGCAAACAGAGACGTAAGAATAGCCACGTTTGATGGCAAACAGAGTTTTATCTCTCATAAAGGTGTTGCAAGAGCAGACTTCCGGAGGGGGCAGCTCATCGACGGCATCAGCTTCCAAGGAAAATGGAGCATCTTCCTTAAATATTTCTGCTGCGCCAAACACTTCAGTTTGGGGCTTTTCTCTCAGGCTTTAGTTTTCCTGACTGTGTCAAATCAGCCCCTGTGACCAGCAGAATTCTCCACTTTGCCAAAACCAAATGTATTTGTAGGAAGCAGATTTTTGGCTGCCGCTTTCAAAGGAGTCTGAATAAATTAAAACCACCAAAGCACATTTACTCCGTCCAAAAACATCCTTTGAAAGTCCCAGCTTTCATTTTTTGTAGCCTGTCACCCAAACCAGAGGTACCTGAACAAAGCTTGAATTTTTCTCCTTCCTCGAAAGGCTCTATTCACCCATATTTTTCTGTCCCCTGCTAACCTCTGCACCTTTGTAGGTTGTGGAGTTGCTTTACCAGAGCAGAGCAAATAAAAATTTAATTAATGCCCCTCCTGATTTTGTTCCATGGTGGCAGCAAAAAAAATGGGGTAATCGAGTGTGAGACCAAATCTGGACTTCAGCTCTCCCAAAAGGAATAAAAGATGCCCATGAAACTGCAGCTCACGTCAGTGGTGGTTTCAGGCAGAGACCAGAGGGTTGTGGTTGCTCTTGTACCATCCCAGGTAAGACAGACATCTCTTCCCCGCCCATGGGGACGTAAAGGGTGATCTCAGATCAGGGCAGATACAGCCTCACCACAGGTCCACGATGGGTGCCACAGCATCTGCCAGAGGAAGGTCACAGCAGGTGGATTTATGACCTGCTTCTCCGAGGTGAGGGCAGGGAGCACAGGAGATAAGCGTGCTTGATCCAGCATTAGATTTGCCGTGATCCTCTGGAGGGAGACAAGACCCATGGAGGGAAACTTTCCCGTGACTCACTGCAAAAATTCATGTTAACATTGACCATCTTCACACGTCTCGAGTGACCCTGGTGCCTGACCTCCTTTATGCCCCGTGTTACTGCTGATATCCTCACAGAGGCTTGGATCAGCTACTGGGAACTTCCCTGCTGGAGCATCTGTCACACCATTAAAACCACGGACATCAGGGTGAGGCCAACAGAGCTCTGAAAGCAAACTGGGAGAGGGGACATCCGGATCTCCATCAGGCCATAGGGGTGTCTGTTCAGTGCCATCCTCACCCGCTGCAGCAGCTCACTGAGGTGCAGCTGGTCCAGGGCATGCGAGTGTTTCTCCCATTCTGAATCAGAATGAAAATACCTAAAATTTAAAAATTTAAAAAAAAAAAAAAAAATCGTTGTCTTAAATACATATGAGCCCCTGAAGTGTTTTATGCAAAGTTTGGGGTTTATTTTTTTATGATCAAACTTAAATGTCCGTGAGGGGAGTGTGCTGACATTTAAAGCCAAAATTAATTTGCAAATGGCAAAAAGCAAGAATTTAGGCTTCCAGCTTGCAAAAGTTTAACAGTTAATTATCTGTCAAAACGCACTTTGTCTTGTATATTTTTTTTAATGCCTCTGAGCTTTTGGGCTATTTCTGACCAAAAAAAAAAGAAAAAAAAAACATAGGGATAAACTCTTCATCCAATTTAATCCTGTATATCTAGTGGGAAGAGTGCAGGGAGCAATTCTGCGTCATTCCTCTTTGAACTTTGCAAACCTGAATGTTTCTTCAGGTGGGAAGAACTCCTGTGAATCTCCCGATTTGCAATGTGAGGTCTACTCGTTCCCTTTCCTTCTACCAGTCCCAGCTGTTTAGGAAAATGAGGTCACTGATGGGAGTCTCAGAATCAAAATGGATTAAGGTTCCCCTCCCCTCGCTGTCCCGGCAGAGGTCTGACACATTTTAACAAACATTGCAGTTGGATATATTGCAGTTTGTTCCATCAAAGGCATAAAATTCTTGGAGTGTAACCCAGAGGTCCTACCTCAGCAGACAGAAGAACCAGTATGGGGAAGAAATAGAACTATTTATCTTCTCTGGATGCTGTGCCAACCTGGTGCCAGGGCAGGGCATCCCTGGCACAGTTTTAGCCACAGGGAGGTAAATGTAAAAAGCGAAACAACATTCTGTGTTCTGTAATGCAAATGATCAAGTTGATTTTTTAATATATGCAAGGAATGCCGAACAAATGCGAGCATAGCACAGAGGCTGGGAAAAGAATATGCCCAGTCCATCAAAAACAGTGATGGAGAGACTGGAAAAAGTCTCCTTAATGCCTGTTTGCAAACAGGTGATGTACCTAGAGTTCAGCTCTGCTGGTCTTTTCCCCTTCCTATGGCTTTTCTTACTTTGCCTCTCCTTGGTGAACCAGCTACAGCTCCAAAACCTACTTACTGAATTTTTGAAGATTTTATATCCAGTCCTTGTAGGATCAAGGCCCAGGAGAAAAGCAGTCACGATATTCAGGGTAAGAGTTTGCAGTTAAATTTTTTCTACTCTGCAAGAGGAGTCTGATAGATATTAATAATAATAATTAGGAAAAAAATTACAAAAAGGATGCATTTAAACAGTGCAAGAGAAATGCTAAATGCCACCAGTGAGAAAATACCCAGTAACGATGCTGGGAGGCTGAATAGGAACATCTTTTTCCCCCTTTTCTTGTATTTTTCACTTTTTGGCTAATGAGGGGAAATGTCTTTGATGGTGAATATGGGAATAAAGAGAGAGGTTTTTTTTTTCCCCCCTGCATTTATCCCATGAAAAATCATTTGCTCTGTAGGAAACACAAAAAAATGCTCCCAAACCTGAAAATAACCATCAGCAAGCAGATCCCCCATTTCTCATTTAGGTATTTCACCATGTGAAGGATTTTAACCAGGTCTGGGTACGTGTTGTCACTGCAGCCAGCCAAAGAGATGCTCATCTTTGCTGAAGAAACACCCAAGAGGGTGGACACAGAGGAGGGGACTGTAATTATTTCTGTCCCTGTGTGCCACGCACGGTAATTCCATTGACATGACAATTTTGAATAACGTCAAGACATTCCTGAAGAGTTCATACATAAAGGATTAAATAAACCTCTGTAGAAAAGAAATGCAAATTCAAATCCACCATATTCTATTAGTTTAATTACAGTAGCTATGAGACAACTCAATTAAGCTTGAAAAAAGTCAATTACAGAACTTTCCTGCTGGTTTTTACAAGCTGTGTTGATTTTTCTTTCCCTCCCTCCTTACCCCTCCATGTGCCCCTTGCCGATTCTTTATGATCTGTTCTAGAGCAGCATAATACATCTTCAGGGTTTTTTTCAATCGAGTGAAAAATAGCTATTTTTCTACATAGATCTGCTCTCAGCCCGAATCCATAGTGGAAGGATAAGAAAAGGTTGGTGCAGTAAGCAACAAAAAAGCCCAAATAAATTTTCAGTGATGCAAGAACAAACAAACGAACAAGAAATCCCCTGCTCTGACGTGCGGCTGTGACTTTGCCACCACGTGACAGAACAGCCCAGAAATGATGAAGGTTGCCTGTTTTCCACAGGCTTTGCAGACGCCCTGGTTGGTTCCCAGCTGCAGAGCATCCTCACTGTGCCCGGCTCCCTCGGGCTGCCTGGGGGAGAGGTGCAGAGGCTGAGCTGTCTCCTCTGCCTGTGGCCGTCCCCATTAATGAAGGCTCTCGTTAAAGCCACTGCTAAGCGTGGCCTCAACACCTCGTGCAAAGTCCAGGTCATGTTCCAGGTCATGTTCCAGGTCATGCAACCCTACTGGTTTCTGTGGTTTGTAGAGGAACACCCGGACACTGCATAAAGTAAGACCCTCCTCACTGCTGTGATGCCGGGGTGGACTAATTGCACCAACCTCAGAGGAGCAAAGGGCAACATGTAACTCCCATATTAATTTGTAAAGAATATACAGGTTATCATATAGTAACAAAAAATACAATTATATTTTTAATAGTCTGAGTTTCAAGCTGGAAGTCCTCGGCGAAATCTCTCTAAGACACACATTAAAGCCAAAGCAAGTTCAGTGGTGCACCTGGTGCCCTGTGAATGGCCAAAGCCCCTTCTAACTGCGCTGGCAATTGAGAGAGGCCATCTCATACAGCAGAATTTAGATGCGTCTGTGCAATGGAAAATAAGTTTTTGGTTTGTTTTCTCATGCCAGGAGGCAATCAATTTACTCTTTTTTCCCAAGGCATACAGTTAGCTCCAAAGTGTATCCGTGTTTGTGCGTCAGACCCGTCTTGCAAAGGAACAAAGGCTTTTAAAGAACACAAAGGAAATCAAAGTAATATACTGTACAGATCGCTGTAAAATTGAGCTGTAGTGTAAGACCTTGTGCTTTAGAATTCACTATTGAGAAACTCAAATGTGTATCATATTTATTTATTCTGGTAGGTAAAAGAAGAAGAAGAAAAAAAAAAGAGTTTATATTCATTTCTGAAAAGCTGCAGCATGATGCTATGTACCGATTGTGCCAGTCCTGCTTTCTGTAAAATTATTGCCTGTTTTCATACTCCACTAATAAAAAAGGAAAAAAAAAATCAAGGAAAATTTATTTTGCCAATCAGTCATTAAACCTGAGGCTGGGACCACATGGAAAAGGCTTCACAGAAAGGTGCAGAGTTAACACCTTCTTGCTCTTGGGGTCAGTGTCTCCAGATGGAGTGACAGGTGAAAAGTCCCCCCTTGGCCACAAGACACTAAAGTGATGGCTGCAGCATCTCCTGCAAGGCAAACACAGGGGGCTCTGCTCTCTCATCACCTTCCAGCCCAAGCCAGGAAACAAATTCCTGTTTGTTGAGGTGATGATGGGAAAGACCTGACCAGAGAACGTGTCTTTAAAGACAGTGGTGGAGGATAAATGTGACCATTCTCAAATGACTGGGGTTTCCGTGTGATTTTGAGGGTGTTTCTGTTCTTCAGATGGAAGACTTGTCCCCTTTTATAGGTCTAGCCATGGTGGGCTGTGCTCCATAAGATGGCAGAAAAGCTTCTACAAAACTTGGTCCTCTACCTTGTTACTCCCTCAGGGTTAGTTTGAACATCACTTAGAAGGTGAAACTGCAGTTCCAAGCAATGTCAGGGGCTTTCATCTCAGCTACAGGCCCAATTTGATGCCTGATGAAGCTGATAGAAAAAAAAAAAAAGTTATCTGATAATAAAACTCTTAAAAAAATTACTCAATTTCAGAATATAATCCCTTGTCAATATGATTCTCTAACTTTTTTTCCCCAGCTCTATAAAAAACATAGGAGGGAAAAAATCATCTGGAAGGAAATGCAAGTGCATTTGTAACGATGATAAACAACTTTTGGGAGATTCTCAAGAAAAGTGACTTTTTGCTGAGCCAGGCAGAGAACCAGAACAGTGGGAACATGGGCAGAGACCGGGAACACCCCTGGCTGCAAGAATTTCAGTGCTGCTGTTTCTGACCCTGTTCCATCAGTGCCTTCAAAGACTGATCACACACAAATACCAGCCAGCCACGGCTGCCCTAGACTGCAACCACTGTTATTTTTTTTTTCACAATAAGGGGAGTATTAATCATTAGATTTCTTTCCTTTTTCACTGCAGTTACAGGTCTGCTTTGAATATAAAAGCCATGCAGGTAAGAAGTGCCTGTGCCCTTCAAGGCCACCAAATAGCTCAGTTAATTCCTCTCTTCACAAAGAGGGAAATAAATGGATGAGCTGCGATCGCTTCCTTGTATGTGGTTATTTTCAATTAATGAGTCAATTTTCCTCTCACACAAGGCTGATGAGGTAAAGTCAACCGCCTGCTAAAACTGGAACCCAAACTTGGAGGAAGTTTAAGGTGATGTCTTGGCCTTGAAGACCATGTCCTAAAGTTATCAGGAGGTTTGTTCCAGAAAAATACAATGTGAGGGGAAAAATAAGATTTGAAAGAGCTCCAGAGCTCAGTATTAACTGCACATGTGGCATTTTGATCCATTTCCATAAAGCATAACATAATATTTGCTAAAGAAGGAGGAGGAAGAAGGGGGAAAAAAAGGCCACAGTTAATATTCTCCTTCGGATCCCCCATTTGCTGATTACTCTGCAAGCTGTGTAATTGGGTGTCTCTGGCAATATGATGAAATGTGCCACAAACATCAAAAAAACGGTGCTATATTAAATCTGCTTTTCATAATCTCTTCTCATTTCCCAGACCTGAGACATTTTATTCAATTTTTCCTGACTAAGTTGATATGTAAAGCCATATAAACATATCAATGCAAATAAATACATATATATTTTTCAAACACTCATCGAAATGCACTCATTACAAAGATTTGCATCAAGGCTCTCTCACATGACTGGTAGCCAAAGAAACCAATTTCTTCTTAACGTTGCATTATTTTTAAGAATAGTTCATGAAGCTACAGGCTACTTTTTTTTGTATTTCATTAACAAGTCGAACTCCATCTATCATGTTTCAGCCTTATCTTACCTGATTAGAAAATCATTTCCCTATTTGCATTAAGGGCAAAAATCTATGCAAAGACACCATAATGTTATTCAAGCCCTGGAACCGCAGTGAAGATCCTGTTATACACTAGGGCTGCCTCTGTCTTCAGGAGCTGCAAGTCCAGCAGGGACCACGCTGGTCTTTTATTTTAACCCACTGCAAGGCACATGTCAAAAAACCCTATCAATTTATAATGCCTAAGTGACTTAAATACCTGCAACTTTTGTCTGCATGTCACTTGTGGCTTTTGCGTGCATTTTACTTGACGTCTCCGTGATTTGTAGCCCCTTTTTAGATGAAAGCTGGCTTGTCTCAGCCATGGGGAATTCATCAGCACCCTCCCTCTAGTCTGTCCCACCATGAGGTACGGTCAGAGCAGCATTCCGAGGTGAGTGTGTCTCTCAGTGGGATGAATCCCAGCCTGCCCACCATCAGACTGCAGTCTGTCCTTTGCCCTTTGCAGCTGATGGAGGAAAATATTTGCATTCCTATAGTGGAAGGATAATGTCCAACTGCAGAAACGGTAGGATTGCAGCTCACCTGCACTTGGTGCACCAGGTTGGACGCACAGCCTGGAAGGTGTTTGACTGTCTGACTTCCACAGAAATCAGCAGATGTCAGTGTAACAGTTTTCTCCAAGCCCTGACTGACCAAGGACTCATCCGGGTGGCTCAGCCAAGAACCAATTAGTCCAAGACTCACAGCCATGTTGCCGGAATAGGAGCAAGGTGACTGCCTTGCGCCCTTGCAGCTGCTTCTCTTTCACAAACCTGCACCCCAAGTGTTTTTCCCTACTGGGAGAAGGGCAGTGCTGGGACAAGCCAGGTCCATTTCTCAGCGATGCTTTTCCTGGAAGCCACCAGACCAAAGACCATGCTCAGTGACCTTTGAGCTTCCAGCAGCGTCCATTCCACATGGTTTTCCCAACAAGGACTGATCAGGGGATGCAGTGGCCTAAAGCAAAGCTAGTTCAGTCACACACAGAGGCAAAAAGCAGATCCAGTCCACCAGCAAGGTACAGATTCCCTTCAGCTTGGCTTTCTTTCAAACACATTCTCTCTGCATTAGTAAGGCAAAAATATCAGTGTTGGACTGCACCGTATCCACAAGAAAACACATGGGCAAACTGATACACAGCACTGCAAGGGTATTTCAACATCACTAAAGCTCCAATAAAAGGTGATGTTGGTCAGGCTTTTCATCTCCCTGGAGATCAAACTTCCTGCTTATGTTTTTTTTATAGGCTTTGCAGTGGAAAAACACATCTCATAATGACTGGTCCACTCTAGGACTTGAGTTAGAAATCTGGGTAGAGTTATAACAGCCAGTCTAAAATGATGCAAAACTGACATAAATTGCTGGGTGTTAGTGACACTCTCTGTGCTGCACTGTTTTCCACTCCACCACAGGCTGTGACTGTCCAGCTCCCAGCACTGCTCATGTGCAGTCTGCAAATCCCCCCAGACCATGGGGTTGTTCCTCTTGCAATGGGGAGAACAAGGGCACTGAATAAAGAAACCCGAGGTCACACCATCAGCTGCAAAACAAATTAGGGAGGTTTCATTTACAGAGGGCATCATTAGGTGGGAGGATTCCTTCCTACAAGACACTGGGAAGCTAAAAGTTACGTGGTATTGGGCGTGGGTATGGAATCTAACTGGAGCTCTTCCATATGGAGAGATGCCCATGAGGTGACCCACGGGGTCACACCACCACCAGGAAGCTCAGATGAAGCACCTGCTATTCCCAGACTGACATTTTAGCTGCAGTTTTTGTACAGTAAACTTTACACCACTCCTTATTGCAAAGGCAGCTGACATGAAATATTTATGCCAATTTTCCTATTGTTTCTTCCTTGTGGAGTCAATTAATAGGTCACAAGCATCACAGAGGCTTTGCAAGTTAAGCCAAGTGTCCATCTCAGTGGTTTTTGGCCAGGGCCAGGGTGGCCGTTGGGGACAGGAGACCATCTCTCCAGTGACACCATGAAAAGAAGCAGGGAAACAAAGCAGTTCTAAAGCAAGCTTAATATCTCCATGCACATCCCTACAGCTGCCCTGGGAAACATGTGAGAAAAACTGAAATCCACTGTGCTACCCTGGAAAACCTTTGCTGATGGATTTTCTAGTGTACAGTCCTGTTTTTTAGTTAAAAAATGAACTTTTCTATAACAAGATAAATCACTTGCCTGGTGGAAGGAGCTCAGCTCCCTTCAGCTTGGGTTTGTTGAGAGCAAAAATACCTACTCAAAAGTTATATGTCAGCTTTAGTTTTGCTTTATGTCACCAATGGAAAATATCATCTGCTATCTTCTGTAGTCCAGCCTCCTTTCTTCTACAGGTGGAACTGGGAACCATCTAGTAAAATCTTCTTGTGATTGCCCAGTGGAGACCACCAAAGATGAAACGCTTCCCCACAGAGATTATCTTCCACAGGGGGACCCACATGTGGAATTAAGGACCTATTTGTTGCTGTGTCAAGAAAAGAGAGAAGCATCACAGCTTCCTGAAGACCAGCCCTCTCCACCCCAGCCCTCCCGGCCCAGTTAAGCCATCCAACATATTTCCCTCACCTCCCCATAAGAGTCACCTTAAAGGAGGGAAAAAAAAAAAAAAAAAGGGCCTTCTGATCCCCTCTGAAACATGAGCCATCTCTCAAACCCTCAATAACATCTTAATTTCCTCTCCTTGCTCTCCGTGCTGGAGACAATTACTCAGGCAGGAATGTTTCTCAAGTAAGACAAAAAAAAAATTACATTAGTGGGGAACAATGGAGGGGAGACCTGATGGAGCAGAAGAAGTGAATTAGTTTTGCCTTCGGAGACACCCACGGAGAAAAGAAAGGTGTCTGAGTTGCCACAAAGTAATTCCTCTTTGCACAGAGCTCCTTTAAATGGCTTAAACAAGGAGAGATGAGAGATGTGCTTTTGAATTCAGCCCCACTCCCCCAATTTTGTTTGTTTGCTTTGCTTCCACCTGTGTTTTGAAGTCCCACCACCTCCCAGGACGTTTGCAGGGCTGTGTTACCTGCAGGAATGTGTCACGTCTCCATCAGGTCTCAGCACGAGGCAGGGGTGGGAGGGGGCTTCCCATCTGCCCATGTTCCTCCAGCTTTCAGAAGGGATAAGGGGAAAGAAAAGCATCAACTGAAATAGAACTGTTGCCTTTTCCAAGTCAAAATTTCAGCACAAATTGACCTGGGGTACCCAAAAGCAGCAGAGAAGGCTGCAGGGTAAGCAAGGGACAATAGGAAAGGAAGGAAAGGAGAAGAGCTTTTCACATACGGAATCTGGAAGGGCTGAAATTCCAACTAGCTAGAATTTTATCTAAATGCTATGTAGCATTTTTTAAGATGATCACATATTTTTCCCCATTTCACTTAATTTTTAACTGAAAAAGCATATATTTATCTTTGGCACTAAGCAGAATATTGCCAGTAGACACATTTTTTTTATCTTTTCATTTCCCACCAATACCTGAAAAAAATCTTGGGGGATGGGAGGATGGGGGCTGGGGGGAAGAAAAAAACACACACCGAAAAATTGCTCTTCATTCATCTTTACTTGAAAAAATGTTGAGGTTAAGACCTTGGAGCCTGAATCGGGACTTCAGCTCAGCCCTTCCAATCGGCCTTTAAAACCCCACTTTTTGGCACCTCTCTGGGGGCACGAGGGGCTCCTACCTCCCAACTTTCGGACTGTCAGGCCAAACAATAGTGAGCAGCGCTGTCTTTTCCTCGAGGATGAAGTGGAACAGCCACCAGCCAGGGCGCCTTGTACACTGAAAAATTCCTGTGCTGTCACGCTTAACTAATAAATCGTCGCGCTGTGTAAACAGGGCTGGGGATGCTCTTTATTTATTTATTTGTTTTAAAGGGGGGGCAAAAACGTAGCTTGTCCATAGGTTGCTTGCCAAATGCATGTCAAGCAGTGGGGGAAGGAAAAATCAATAACAAAGGAGGTTAAAGACAAAATATTAAGAACCCCAAATTGGGTGAAAATTGCTTTCTGACAGATATCACCTATTGCAAATGAGACAGAAATACAAGTAATCTTGTAAAATGAAAGCCAAGGACAGACTTATACCTGCCTTAGATGAATAAGTATCCCATTATCTTGAAGAATGAGGGCCCCAGGCTGTGATTATGCCACTATTGTATTCTAAACAGCATGGTTTGTCAAATGGAATAAATCCTAGCAAAATCAAATAAAAAAAGGGATCCAATTTGAAGCCCAGCACACGATTTATTATTTTGTTTAATGTCGCCCTCTCGATGTTACTGATTATTGGGCAAATAGTGCCGTGTTTAAGCATGTGTTTAGAGTTGCCTGTCCCACTTGCAGGCTCCCAGCTGTACCCCTGACTGTCACCCACTGCCAGCAAGCTGTTTGCTGCTCCCGACTGCCACCACCGAGCTCACCAGCCTTAGCATGGCTTTAGATGGCCATGGTACAGGCCAGCATCATGGGGAAAGAAATCCAATATTTGAGTTTCTACTTGTAGGAGTCTGGTGGTGACACTGAGTGATGCCACGAAGAGCACTTTGCACCGTGCCGGCAGTGGCTAAGCAAACAGGAGGTGAAGGCATAGGGCTGAATCATAAATTGATGAAGGAGGAAGGAATTTCCCACTGATCTTCTTCTCTTTTATGGATCTGGCGTTACAGTCCATTTCCAGTGATTCCTGGAAAGGTTGCTCCTCTTTCAAAGGTGCCATCTCTTGTTTTATGATGTCTCAAGCTTGACTGAAAAAAGATGGGAGACTAAAAGGCCAAATGTATTATATAGGTTGTTAGATGTTTTATGAAATACTTGATATTGCTTTACCTGCTTCAGTCACAGGGTGGGAATGGACATGAAGCTGCCTTTGTACAAGATGGAGGCACTGCTGTAAAATTGGGATTTTGAGTATTAAGGAGCCAGATCTAGAGTCATAGAATCATTTAGGTTGGAAAAGACCTCTAAGATCATCGAGTCCAACCATTAACCTAACACAGTCAAGTCTAGCCCTGCTTTACATTCCGTTGACTTCCAAAAGTTGGAAAAAGTTTCCAAAATTTGGGAAATTCCTCAGAAAGCAGACCCAAACATCTCTGGCCTCCACTTGGACTCAGAAGTGGATGTTCCGGAGAAGCTGGAACAACCACAGACAAATGCAAAATGGATGGAAGGAGCAGGCTTGCTACTCTTGGAAATGTTCCTCAGCAGAATTACGGCAATTTCTTGACATTTATTTGACGGTGCTCTGAGTTCCTCAGCTGTGAGAGGAAGGTAATAGCACTGCCTTTAACTGGCATAACTCATTCATTGTGTTTTCATCTGCATAAACCTTTGTTACACAAAAACCACTGACCCAGGAGCAGAATGGGAGAAGGAATATGTAAGTGACACATGTGGACATTGACCACAGAGCACCTTTTGCTGAACAGCCCTCACCATGGCCCCTTCTCCTCCCATAGCCCTCTGTCCTTGCACTGGCCATGAATGAGGAGGGGTTGTTCACATTCTGGCACTTTAAATGACTAAAGGTTATTGGAAGAGTAAGTTTTAAGTGCAAAACCCCAGCAGTTTGTTAGGTCCTTGGGGCAGGAGCCCTTGCAGCATGCAAGCAGATTGCCTTCATGCAACAAGGGCTGACTGTAGTGGTGAGTGGGCTGGCAAAGTCTAGGAGTAATAGCAAGGAATGATTGATTTAAAGAGTCAAAAAAAAAAGCGGGTACATTTTATTTAGGCAAACTTACAATTGAAATCAATAAGAACTACAGAATGTAGCCTTTTAATTTCACTTGAAAGCATTATTTGCTAAGGACTATGAAAAATGGAGGAATTAAAAAAAACTAATTTATTTTATATAATTTTGTGGGGGCTATTTAACTTTCCTGAACCTTATTGCTTTTGGACATGGTAATGTCACTCAGTCTCTGTTTCACTCAAGTTTCATAGTATTGCCAACCACGAGCATAAAGAAAGTTACTCTTGAGTTGCTAAAATAATTGATGAGATTTTGTCACGTAGATAAAGGACAACTTGACTTCGTTAGTCAGCTGTCAAAGTTCTGTAAACCACAAGGGAGAAACTTGCCTATAAGCAGAGATGCTTTCATACTCCCAGGTCTCTGTGAACATCACAGATTTCAACTCCTTTGGCTTTCACCCTCCTTGCTCCCCAAACAGTGCAAATTCTGGGCAAACAGTTCCTCTTGCTGGATTTCTACAACTCCTGAGAAGTTCTTGTTCATCAACAGGTCTCTTACAAGGTCTTCCTGGTGCTTCAAATCAGGCAAGGGCTATGGAAAAATGCAATCCCTCATTATAGAATAGCTACAGGTAGTCATGATCCAGAGAGCTAATTTGTTCCTTTCCCCAGCTATTTTGAGCAGCCCAGAAATGACATTACCTGCAGGACTTCCTTTTCCAACACAAACCAGAAATGATGGCAGGGTTTCTGTTTGCTTTGCGCAGAACAAGTGAAAAACATTCCACACCCACATAGTCAAACGAAACCCAGATTTTTCTAAAGGAATCTGAATATTATACCAGAAACCCTTCTTTTCTCGTGAAACACACACTCGAGAGGTCTCACACCGGTCCACCTCTCACGGCCACTTCAAAACCTCTGTTATAAAGTCCTAATCTGCCCCAAGGCAAAAGCATCTTACAGGTGAAAACATCAAAAGCTTGCATGCCCTCAGCTCTCTGAAATGGGCACACGGGGGAGTTTAATAGTACTCGATTCCACTGCCCCAGCGAGCTCAGTGTGTTTGTGTTTTTGCTTTATTTGAAAGAAGCTTCAAAAGTTTCCAGAATTTTTTCTCTTTCGCAACAATTTTTGCCTCTTGGTTCTCAAAACACACTTTTGGTTTTCAAAATACACTTTCTGATTTTTCCCCCCTCCTTATTTCAAAATTCTTTTGCTTTTCTGGAACTTCTGTTTCCTATCGTCTGGAATGTTCAGAAGCAAGCCCCAAATATTTCCAACTACGCTTTCATCAGGATTCCAGTCCCACCTTAAAAACAGGAGGAGAAAAAGAAAAAACAGCTCATATGCCCAGTGAAAGCTATGAAATCCCATTTTAAAAAAAAAAATTAAAATTCAAGAAACTGAGCCTGAGACTTTCAAAAGGGAATACTCTTCCCTTAATATAAAGGTTTGTACCTAAAAGTCTTCCAGCCACTTCAGCATTAACCGCCATTGGTTTTTTTAATTATTATTACTTTTTTTTCATTTTTCCCAAGCAACAGTGCTGCCTGCCCACTGACAGCCTCAGCAACCCTCTGACCCCCTCTCCCGGCTTCTGCACCACGTGGAGAAGCTCTCAAGAGCCCACCTCCCCATTCAGGGCCATGGTTATGCTTTCCCCACCACACTGAAAGCCCAGTGCAGAGGGGAGAACAATCCCAAGGCGTTCTGGCACCCCAGCCCGATAAGAAACTTTAGCCCTATTCAGCGACTGACAACCACTTGTAGAATATGATCTTAATCCTGTTTCTAACATTCTTTCGCCCGCTGGCCGCCCTATTCCAGGCTGGATTCTTCCAACCGTCGCTTTGGCAAATCCCCCGAAGAGAATTACCGGGGGGAGATAAACATCAAAGGGAAATTCAAGAAATCTACAGTAGGTTCACGCAGCGGGGGAAAGAGGGGCAGGTGGGGGCTGGTGGAGAGGGCTGTCTCTCCCCTTGCCCTGGCTGCGTTCCTCAGGGAACCCAAACCTGCTCAGCAGAGTGCTCTTGCTGGCATTTATTTTTGATCCTCCTTGAGGCTTTTTTTTTCCCTTGGGAATATGAGAGCCCGGCGATGCAAAGCTCTGTACGCAGCCGTTGTGTGTCAAAAAACAACCTTTCCCCAGTGAGGTGCAACACCTAAATGGAGAAGACAGAGGTGGGAGAAAGAGAGGACATTTTCCTGATAGGAAGAAGAAATGGGGAGACACCAGAGGACTTGCCCAGCAGCACATGAGAAGTCTGCTGTAGAGATTAAATGAGTGAACATCATTTGGGAGCTCCCCGTAATTCCCATTAGGAATCTTCAGTGCTCAGAGACACAGTTCCATGGCCTTAGCTGAAGAGCTTCCAACACAGATCATTAACTCCGTCTTGGAAGGCGCCTCCATCTGAGCCCATGAAGAGCATCCACATTCGCCACAAAACCGTGAGTCTGCTCTGATGTGGAATTAAAACGGGACCATAAGCTATGCCTCCAGCACTAAGGGAGAGGTGGGATTCTGAGGACAATGCCAGTCTTTCCATCTTGTGTTACTTCAGTCCTCTAGAAATCAGTGACCGATTTTCTGCGTACCATGTAGCTGATGAAGAAGGATGAACTCCCACCAGCCCCAAGGTCACATGCTGTCCAGCATGACCAAGGTGACCCGACATCCTCCAAAGGTCCCTTCTAACCCAAATTACTGCTGGAAACACTGTGATTCAAGAGGAACTGACTTACAACAAGGCACAGGAAAATTGGGTCATTAAAGAGAGTGCAGAAAATGGAAACAGTTAAGTTATCCCCAGCATTGCAAAAGCATCCCTTTACTAATTCCCCTGGGATCACCACCTTTCCTGCTGACCCTAGTTCACAGATATGTTCACACTAACTCCATCAGTTCTTCCCAGCCCCTTCTAGCAGTTGTGAAACTTGGGTAAACAGCTTGACCTGGCACTGGCAACAGCCTTGCTCCAAAGAGGAGGTGAGTCTGAAGAGCTCAAAGGTGCCCTAACATGCTCCTCAGTCCCCAAATGTTTCAAAAGCACTTTTATTATGAAAAAAGCTGTTGCAAGATGAGTATTCTGAGGCTGTGCAGCAGCTACCAGGAGGTAAAAATCTGATCAGTTAAAAACGAATAGAGAGACCTAAAAACAGAGTTCCCACCACCTACACTAAAGGATTAATTTTCCGTTAATTTTCATTAACTTTCAGGACAGCCTTGACCTTGAGGAAGTCAAAGATGGCTGTCTTGCTGCTGCTGTCTTTGCTGCACTGTTACCTATGGTTTGGAGAAAGAGCTTCACATTCTTGGTTCTGGTTTTCTTCTTTGTCAAGGGAACCTGATTATCCTTGAATGTTCATTGATGCTCTAGTTTCACAGTTCATTAAATTTACCACCAAAAATACTCTAGGACCTAGATGGATTGAGAACGATCACCACCTGTTATCAGGGTATGAGCCATGGTGGAGTCCTTTCAGCTCTTTTCTCTTGCAATTATATGTCAAAACCTGTTTTATTTGATGCAGAAAACCTTTGAACATATCACACTGATGAAGAGGTTCACCTTACAATAGTTATTTTGCTTTCTTCTAACTCATTTTGTAGTTTTGGCATCTAAACTATGCAGAAAAAGTTGAGAGGGGGAAGGAGGAGGAAGGAGACACATTCCACATTTCCATCACATTCAACAAGAAAGAAAAATCACAAAAGAGTGTTCCATTTTCATCCTACACAACTGCTGTCACAGATTTTTGGTGTAACTGCCACACAGCACCCATGATGTACTTCTACAGCCATGGACAGCCCTGATAAAGGCCATAGGATGCATCTTCTCTCTACTCATCTCTGGTTAAACCTGAGATGGAAAAACATGTCTAATTTTGAGAAACAGTTCAAGAAAAATGTGTATTAGCTGGAGAGAGTCCAGAGGAAACCATGATAATAACTGGAAAACATTTGATATGTTAGACACGGTCATTTGCCTCTCACACTTTGTGTGGCCTGAGGACTCAGCCACTGCTGGAACCTCTGTTCCAGCTTCATAATCTAGTCCTTCACTCTGCGCACCACAAGCCAAAGGACTTTGGTGAATCGACTCCCCCTTGAAACATGGAATTCATCCTCCGGTCTAAAGTCTGCCAACAAGGAGGTACCCCTCAGCTCACCTTCAGCAAATAATTACTGCAGTTAATTACCCTCACAGCCCATGTTAATCTCACTATGAGATCCTGTCTCATCCTAAGGCTCATACCTCCTTCTCGGGTTGCTTGAGATTTCACCCCTGATTGCTGATGGCATCCACGGTCCTGATGGGTATGAAAAGCTCAGTGAGATCAGTTGCACAGGGAGGCTTAAGTTGTTTCCAAGACCATAATGAAAATTCCTTTCTGTAGAAACGGTGACCCAGTCAAGAAACCCAACCCTCGGCGGGAGACTTCTGGTTTCATAGGAGACAAAGCCAAGCACACTGAAAAAAAAATTGTCACTCTCTTGGAGAATGAGAATTTATCAATCAGGCGCAAAGTGCTCCATCAGCCTCCACACATTGGTTTACTTAGGGATGTTTTTCTCGGGGTTTCTTTTAAATCAACAGAGTGGGTTTGGGAACACTTTGTGTCTGCCTTGTCTGGACAACAGGACAACCAAAATGTTGGGCAGTTTTCAGCATCCAAGACTCCTTTATTGTATCACCCTGAAAGTGTTTATTTGGAGTTGAGGACCAGCTTGTTGATGATTTGGGAAATGGAGTGGTGACCACACATCGCTCATCTAGATGGCGCCGCTAGCCAGAGAAAACAACAGGGGAAAGCTCATCCTATCTGTGGAGATGGGGCATCCAAATGTCGTTTGTCTGATGGCAACTGCATTCACCAAAGTCTGCCCTGTATGTCCATGCCTAGCCTGATGTCGGAATGTGTGAGCCCAGAACCAAAACTTCTATCACACTGAAAAGAGCAAAGATAACTGGATATACACTGTTACTTTATTTCACTCATGACAAGGTTAGCTCTGATCTACATTTAAGTAGAAAAACATTCCCACAAAGTCTATGCCTAAGGAAAAAAGAGCCCATATAAATCCTCATCTCCACCACAACGGGTTGCCATGATTTTAGCAGAGAGCAGGAGAAACCAGTCAAGGGGCATGGTGGTGCTGTCCCCATATTGATACTGCAGCTTTGTGGTTTAGAGTCCCAATTAACTTATTTTCCTTGAATTTGCCTAGTTATCTCTCTGCTTTATCCCTCCTCAAGCAGGGCAAGCAAGAATGTGTCCATATTCAAAGCACTGTAGAAATGGGTTACAAATTTGGGCTTTCCCTGTGTCCAGCACAAGAGAGGTTTTTGTACGTCCAGGCTCAGGACTGATCCTGCATGTTCAGGCTGAGCACCACTTCCATGGCCAGATGAGTCCCAGATCCCACCTTATTTCCGCTCCCCTTTCCCAGGGAAAACTGTAAAGAGGAGAGCTGGAGGGGCAGGGTTTGTGGGCTCCAAAGCACCCACGTGCCACACAATGTGACCTCAGCCACAAGGATGTCCTCAAGCCGGGCAGGCTCTCGTCCTTTCTCCATGCCAGATCATTGCAAAATCAGCTTCTGGGAGGATTCTGCTTCTCATTTATTTCTCCTGGGTCTGTCCATGCTTTCCCCCACCAGCTTTGCCAGATCTGAGCTCATTCTGAAAACAGTTTCAACTAAATGGCTTTTCAATCAGATTGATCACAAGTGTTCTTGCCAGAAGTGAGGCACGTCCACGAAATCAGGAATTTCCTGCAGGACAGCTACTTTCTTTTTAAAAAAAATTGGATTTTTTTTCTTGGAAAATGATCAGTTCAAAAACTATTCAGCCTTGGAGCCAACATTTTTCTTTTTATTTCTTCCAGAATTTGGAATATATTCTCCCCCTCCCCCTAAAATTTTGTTCTCAACAAAATATTTCATGGATAAAAAGCAAACCAAAAGTACTCTGCCCTGGCTCGGAGTTCAAACAGGCGGGAATTTTCACACAGCCCAGACCTGGGGCTTGGAAATACTCTGGCTTCTTGACAAAGCCCATTTAGTAAAGTAGCTCAGAGGGCCCATGTGTGTCCAAGGCACACCTCCCACCAGTTTAACACTGGGGAGGCAAACGCAGTTTGAATAATTTCTAATACAGATCTGCTGAGGCTTTCCTTTCCAGTAAATATTTATTTTTGTTAGCAGCAACTATGCAAGAGACATACTTTTGGGGTTGGCTCTTTTCCCCTTTTTCATCTTCTTGAGAACCAAGTCGTGGTTTTATGTCCATCGTGGGTTTTTTTCCCTCGTTCCACACTCCCCAGCCCAGAGGATCGCTGTGATTTATTCGAGCAACACGGGTGCACCGGGTGGTTATCCACCGGAGCAGACTGATGCGAGGCAGAAGAGCCAGGCTGTGCTCCCCCCTGCTCCTGATGCCGAGAGATTAGATGAGGAAGGCTGATAGCCTGGCTCTGGAAGGGAGCAAATGAGCAACCCTAAATAACTTCCTAGACCTGGTGACCGTAAGTCCTTGGCGGTGACTGGGCCTTGTGGGGTAATGCCAGGAATAGGCATATTAAGCACATGAATGTCAAGTCCTAATTCATCTCTCTAATGTTGTACAGTAGCAGGACTGTACCCCCCTGCTGTGGTGTAATTTCACGCTGAGGAGTCTGATGGGGCTTCCTGCAGACTGATCCTTTATGGATCAGAAAACTCACTTTCTCTTTGTGTTAGAGGGTCTGGAGATTATCTTATTAACCACCTCCCTGCCAGCGCAGATTAAACACCAGGCTCTGCCTCTTCTGAGGACTCCTTGTCGTGCTGCTTCTCCCCTCCTGTGGGTTCACACTGCAGAGGTGAAGATCATTAAACACCCAAGCCACTACGGGCAGGTTTCACACTTGGGTGGGCAGATGGGCTATTTTGCATTTTCTTGGCTCATTTGCGACACTGACCTGGCTTGAACCCTAAAACAGTTTAAGGAGCTTGGTTCATCCACATTAGGGCTCCTGTGTCCCCCTTCCATGTTCTTTTCTCCTCCCTTTTCCCCAAAAGAAGCAATGTTTAAACAACTTCAGGGGGATGCCCTGCAGGTACCACCTGCCTCAAAGCAGGTAGTTTGACCGCAGGAGTGGCTCCACCTTGACTGTTACACTCTATAGGACCTGGACACCTGGAGAAAGGGCTTCTTCTCTTCCACCATCTCAGCCCACCAGACTGCCACCCCTGCACTGGCTTCACAAACATCTCCAGGCCATGCCATGGGGAGAGCAAGATGTGACAGTCACCAGTTAGGACATTCTTGTGGCCTCTAAAGGTGTCAGGCACTGCATACAGGTCAGGAAAGACTGCAGGAGGGGAGGAAGAACACATATATCCTCAGACGCTCCTCAGGATATGGGCTTTTCCAATCTGAGGAGACAAAAGGCTTCTGCATTCAACACCAGACCACGGTTGCCTCCCCGAATGATGCTAGAGGGCCACCCTGTAGCCACATCCCAGCGTGTAACAGGGGATGATAGTTTATAATCTCATTTTCTAGGCTGGCTGCCCTTCTGGTGCCCCTCATGCTCCATGTAAATCATCTGGAGTCTGATTTCTTTGGCTCACAGGGCTGTTCTTTCCTTGTCTGCTTCTAACAGGCTCCTGGCTGAAGAGGGGCCTTGTCGGTGAAAAAAATACCAGGAGAGTTCCACAAAAAAACTTCAATCCAGTCTTGATTGGGCATAATGCTGCAGCCAGGACCAGGCTCCCATCCACAGGCAGTTTCAGCAGATTGGAAGTGGCTCCAGCATGCTCACATCTCCTGCTGAATGCACATGCACTTCCCAATCCATCCGCACCATTTCTTGAATTAGGGTTATCCTATTCCTTTCTTGCTTCACCTGATGCACTTTAAAAAGGCAGTTCAACACAGCCCTCAGTGGATTTCAGTTATTTTTAGGATATTGCTCCTATGTCCTCATGCTGTGTCAAGCTACAGACGCCGTGGCAAGTTTTGCCACCACCAACAGCCTTTTTGCAGCTAATGAAAAATAACCTGCTTTTTATCTGCAGAAAATATCATCGCCTGAGTCTTAACAGGACAAATTATTTAACGGCTCTCCAAGCATTAAATAGCCCTTCCCTGTCTATAGGGCTGTGTAAAACTCTTTCCAGCTGTTCCCTTCTGCATTGCTGAGCACCCTGACTTGCAAAGCAGAGCCACAAGTGCCAGCTGTCACTGTCCCGTTCCCTTCTAGGCAGGGAGCCAGAGTTCCACCTGTTTGCAGAGGAGGAAAGACACTGATCCTGTCCCAGTGCTTTGCATGCAGCCACGGCACTCACAGAAGAGCCCAGAGCAGGATCCCAGCCTGCAGCTGCCTCACCCTCTGCCATGAGCAGTGCCCTGGTGGCATGGTCAGAAAAAAGGAATCTGTCAAAGGGAAATTGCCAAGTCAGAGGCTGGTTTGAAGCATCTCATAATTAATAGAGTGGTTGGGTTTTCTTTTCTAATGCAGGGACAATAGTGAAGGTCTTGTTGTTTAACTTGTAATATACTTCTTGTTCTTATTTTATTTTCCCATAAGGGAAGAAACAAACCCATCGGTTCTACCCCAGCTTCCCTTTACAACAATATGACAAATGGACAGCAGTGAGAAACATCTCAAATTCTCCAGGAGGAACTGAACTATTCTTTTTGTTTGCAAACAACCTACTTAAGAAACACCCTTGGGGAAATGTGTTACTTGAACCCTTTATTTTTGCAGTTACAATCTGACAACTCTCTCCTTTGCCCATGAGATCTGGGTCAGGTTTGGCTTGGACTTGGGACTTCTAGGCTCTTTCCAGCCAAGCCTATGAGGGTGATGGGGAAAGACTTGGGAAGGTGGTGGGAGAAGGCTTATAAGGGTGACAGAGGAAGGTGTTTGGTCCTGTGTAGGTGCTGAGATCCCACTAGCAGCTACAGGAAGGGTCTCCAGCCCCAGAAGCAGAGCTGAAGCCGTCACCAGCAGAGACTACTTCAGGCCACAGGTGAAACAAGGCAGAAGGCAGCCCCCCAAAGGACACGTCAGAGTGACCCAGTGTATGCAGAGCTGCTCCCGTGCTGTGGGGCTGGAGCAAAAGCCATGGGAGAGCTTTTTCCTGTGTGCACGGCAGGAGCAGAGCTGCAGGTCCCGGTGCTGCTCCTGCCCACACAGCTGTGGGCAGAGTTAAGGGGACAAGCAGGGATGGCAGCATCCCTGCGGCACAGACTAGGGACTGCCTTAATCCTGCAAAGGGGAAGATTTTCAGGCTGAATAAATGCAAAGCCCCCTATTCTGCCTGGCACAGTGGGTTTCTCTGAGACTCAGCCCATGCCTTACCGAAGGACCTTTTCCAATCCGCGAGCGGTCAGATTCCAGAGCAGAAGGGAGGACTGTTTGTTTAGACCTATGTGGGTTAGGCAGCTCAGACTTTATTCTTGCACTTTGATAGGTTCCTAAATGAAAATCCAGTAATATTTTAAGCAGAACGAGTTCCCATGAAAGTCATTTCTAAATCGCCTGGCTCATCCTACCTGTCGGCTGGATTCTCCATCCCCACAGCCTAAGCCCGGTGTAATGTCACTGGTCCCAGTGCTGTTACTCCAGGAGCCGAGTCTGGCCCTGCCACAGAGAGCATCGCTGCTGCCTGCCTTTAATGAACATGTAAATAGACAGGAGGCTTCGGAGCAGAGTAACCCTGCAGTCAGGAAGTTCTCTAAAGCAGCTCGGGAGAAATAATACTTTATTCCCGGCGGTGCAAATAACTGATAGGGACTGGCTAAGAAGGGTTCATGCAAATACTCCTGAATTAAGCTCCGTCTGAAGTTAGAAAGGAAAGATGATAAACACACCCGGCTTTAAAACTGCAAAATATGCTTTGCAGGCATGAAACCGGAGGAGTAACAAAACTATCTGACATCATATTAAACAGCAAAGCAATTTTTAGTCTCAGGGATGCAGCTACCTAAACCAGAGTCCCATTAAAGAGTCCTAACTATTATTTACATTTCTAAATCTTAAAACCATTAACAAAAGCCACTTAATTCAATTACTTTCCCTGAGCGCCAATGTTATCACATTATTGTCATGAAGCCGAGTTTTGGCTCTGGGTTTCTCTTTTTTTCTTTCTTTATATTCATTCTGCTCTTCTCCACGCTGTGTGCCTCCCCCCCCACCTCCCTGTCTTCCTCTCCCCCGATGTCATTGTGTAGAACTAATGGGGTAAACTGAAATGGTATCTGTCCTCATTGACAGGTTTATGAGAATTTAATAAAGCGTGGCGCGGATAAAATGAGATATTACAAGGCCACACAAAGCTGATTGACTTCTCCACGTCAGCATTTTTATTTGGTTATTTATTTATTTTCAGCACAGGGGTGATCTCACCAGTCCTTTTGGTGGTGCTGGCCCAAGAGAGATGAGAGGGAAAGGGAAGACATGGGCAACGGGAGGGACCAATCAATCAATTCATCTGACTGCTGTGAGCACAGGCCACGATGCTTTGTGGCTTTCCAATTGCTCTAGAAAGATGACACAGCAGGAGTCAGCAAGGACCCCTTGAACCTCCACAACACTGGGGTGAACTCACCAACAACAGCTTGGCACAGATGGGCATCCCCACTTCTCCATCGGGGGGTCTGAACCAGGGACCAGCTGCTCGTTGCACAAGACATTGCAGAGATACTTGACACGGACAGAGCAGAGGATGAATCAGTGTTGGGCATTGTGTGTCCCTAAAGAGGTGGCATCTGTGGTGATGCTAAAACGGACCTCACAGATCACCTGAGAACCCACCCCAGACCTACAGGGATGTTTACACTGATCAACACAGACCAACCACAACCTGCAGTAAGGCCCAGGAGGTCATCCAAAAGATGCCACCAACCAGATCCCTCAAGGCATGGTCCTGCCCTGTGCCTCAGTTTCTCCTGCTGCCCAATGCCCACCTTGCATATGTAAATGTGAATTGCAGGTAAGCCGGCAGCCTGCACAGATCAAACCTTTCCCCTGGGAAAGTCAACGCGTATCTCTAAAGTGCCTTAGTTTCCATCCCACGGGAAACAGGGAGAGCTGGAAATCGGTGCTATGCGGTAACTGGCTAGCTGTCTCCCTCTCCTGGCCTGCTCAGAATGCCAGGATCTCAGGGAAAAAGGGAAAGGGAAAAGGAAAAGGAAAAGGAAAAGGAAAAGGAAAAGGAAAAGGAAAAGGAAAAGGAAAAGGAAAAGGAAAAGGAAAAGGAAAAGGAAAAGGAAAAGGAAAAGGAAAAGGAAAGAAGGGAAGGGAAGGCAAGGGGAAGAGAGAGAAGAGATTAAACTCGGGGCTGACCCTGTTAGTCTCAAACCTTGGTCTGTGGGGCTCCAAACACAAATAATAATGAACTGTTTCTCTGCAACGTGCTTTCAGAAACGGTGGAGATGCCCTTGCTCATTCAATTCATTCCAATGTCAAGCCCTGGAACAGACTGTCCAGGCAAGAGGCTGAGTCACAAAACCCACAGGTATTTCAAAGATGTGTAGATGTGGCACTTCGGGACATGGTTTCGTGGTGCATTTGGCAGTGCTGGGATAAGGCACGGAGTCAGTGACATCAGAGGTGCTTTCCAACCCAAATGATTCCACGATTCTACTCCAAAGCACAGGCAGCCTGCCAGACTTGAGGCACAGTCCTGGTCACGACCACAAACCCTGGCAGCAGCAGAGCTGCAGGTCTCTTGAGCACTGACAGTTTGCAGGATCAAGTCCTGCTGGGATATCCTCCTTACAAAAAAACAACCTGGCCCATATGCACCAACAGCAGAACTCCCAGCACTTTGTGACAGCACTTAAACCCACCTGAAATCAAAGCCCTGCTCCCCGCCAATGCTCCGGTTGTCCCATCACTCAAGGGTCCGAAATGGGCTTTGCAGTTCCTGCAACGTTCTGTCCAAGTTCAAAGCATACAGCACGGGGTTTTAGGATGCAAAAGCCTCCACGCAGGAGATTCCTGAAAGGACAGCAGCTCAATCCTGCTCTCTGGTGGCTACATCCAAAAGGCCAAACGCATGCAGCAGCACTGTCTCCTCGGTGCAGCAAGGAATGCTTATCTGGTGCTCCCTCTGGGCTAGAAAGGCTCTTTGCTCTTTCTTTATTGATTTAGCTCAAGGTTCAGATCAGAAGGCAGCTGTGCACAAGGAGATGGAGATCACAGAAGGTTTTAGACTCCCTGCTTGAGCAGAGCATGGGTCCATCACCGGTCCACCACTTTATGGACTCATGGGCTCCATAAAGGGGCTGCAAGCCACCACCCTTCTTTTGAAAGCCCCTCCAAATCCTTTGTGTCATGGCAAGTATGCCACTACTCTGCACAGAGTGCTCACAATCCCTGCAACAGCCTTTCCTGCAATGCCCCGGTCTGTAAACATCCCCCCAGTGTCGTGTGTCCCTTGAAGGGCCACAAGGTGTGGAGCAAGCTGGGGAGCATTTCTTCTACATTTCCCCACCTCCTCCCTGCTGAGATGTACCCATGCTCCCAGCCCCACCGATGTGGCAGCACAATGGGCTTTCCCAAAGCCCTCAGCATGAGCAGATGTGCCTTGGGGACACCGCTTCGACCATTCCCACCATCACCATCAATCTCCCAGGGCTGGGCAATGACTGCCTGCAGCCCCAGGACTGATTTTATTGGTTCACCACACCACGAGGCAGCATCCTACAAAGACTGGACTCATCTCTTGATATTCCGAGGAGCGTTTAACCATCTCCCTGCTGGCTTCACCCTGTAAGGTTTTAAACACAGAGATGACCCATGTTCTTCTCTCTGTAATGCACAATAAAGAAAAATAAGGGGCAAAACTTGTCCCCCTATTCATGAGCTTTGCTGCCCCGGCTCTGCTGCCCCAGTTCTGCTGCCCCCTGCCTGAGCACCAGAGCTGTTCGGTGTGTAAGTGTATGTAAAACTGTGGCAGTACCCACAACAGCCCCCACCTCCCGCTCTCTTCCTCTGAGCAGAGTAATTACAGTGCAGCAGTGCCAGCACGAGGCATTTCTGCTGATGAATGCATTCAATCTAAGCACAGTTTTATGTATCATTAATTCCTTTAGCGTTCAAAAAAATAACTTTTTTGATGGCAGATAATACTGTAATCACTCACAATTGCCAATAAAATTATCTTCATTCAGCTGTGTAAAACAACAACATGAGTAATTTTACTTATTTAAAATTTCTTTTTTTTTTTTTGAATGCAAAACTCTTCGGATTCAGATTGCATTAACAGGCACTACTAGAAATAAGTCCCCACTCCTTCATTTATATAGAAAGGAGGTTTTCAGAGGCTGAAACTAGTTGCTTAAGGAGTCCTAAGCAATCTTGGGGGTCTCCCAAAATGTCCCTTCGATCCTAGGGACCCCACTGCTACGATTTCTTCAGCTTTTCCTTACTCTCTGTCAAGCTACCATGCATCAACTGCCAGGTACACAAGGAGCAAGAAAGCTTATGCCAGTGCAAGTCACATGAGCAAGTCATGGTCCTGTTCCAGGTCAGCTCCTCCTCCACTGTGCTGGTGGAGAAAACATGGGAGCACTCCCTAATCTGCTGCAGACCAGAGTCCACAAAGCTGGCACAAACCATGTGTTCAAACTGATTGTGGTAATTCAGAAACCCCAGTTTGAAGTAGATTTGGGAGCTATCAGCCCTCCCACTGACAGACCTCTGTGGCATAGGCAGTGAGGGGGACAAGCATCTTCCACAGGCAGAAGTGACTACAAAGTGAACAATAGAAGTGTCACAGAGTGAAAAACTTAGTTGAAACATGCAATTTTCTTGCAGGACCATAAGGAATCACTTCCATGTGACACCACCTCTTGCCCAAGCTGCTGGACAACCTTCTTGCATGGGTTAAACACCAACTCTGAGAGGAGTTGCTTCACCTTTTTGAAGATTATGTTGACTAATCCCACTTGAGAGTCAGGAACTTAGAAGGAGAGCAGAAATGAAGCAAGAGGGACTGTTGGCTGTTGTAAATGTAGCCTGGATCTTCTTCCAGAAGGCTAGGTCCTGGGAAACGTGTGACTGTCAGCTGGTGGCAGGAGCAGGTTGTTCACCTCTGAGAAACAGTCCGAAAGCAGTAGGGTGACATGGAAGAACAGAAGTGTAAAATTCCTGGGTGAACAGTGAACAATTTCTGATTTCCTCTTTGGAAATATGGGGAGTAAATGAAATTAGCTGTGGGAGGCCAGCAGGAGGTGTTGCTTCCCTATAGCACATGGATAAACTGTGGATGTCCCTGCTGCAGGATACTGTGAGTGCCAGAATCATATTCCATCACACCAGAAATATGTGTGAGCACACAGCTATTAGTCACTCTGACCTAACCTCTGGCTTGAGAAGCCACAGCATTCCGGACACCAGGAGACAGTGCTAAGGAAAACACTGCCGTGTGTTTGCCATGCTCTTGGCACTGCTCTGGTGTCAGGTGAACAGGAACTAGCTGGTCCTTCAGCCTGAGCCGGTCTGGCTGATTGTCTGTGATTTGTCACAGAGAGAAGATGACGCCTTTCTGCCCCTCCTTTGGTAACTGCAGGTTTACAGCATCTCTGGGGTGTGGTGACACCCACCCAGTCACAGCTCTGTGGACACAGGAAGGTGTGTGGGCAATGGGGAAAGATGCCTTCATGGATCCATCTTCTCCTAGCCACATCCTCCAGCCCTGCCAGGCAGTGGAGGAGGAGCAGGGGTAGGATCAGTCCTCAATTCCAGCACCCCAAGATTCAAGCCCCTTTTGCAGCAGCATATGGGCAGCGCTATGGACATAACAGTAGGAAAGTCACACTTGCTTATCTGGCAAGGACACACCAGTATTCCAAAGGGTATCACTTTCCCCCCAAGCCAGCAGTTGGCCCCCACCCCAGCCCACAGGGAGAAGGATCAGACCTATTTTACCTCTCCTGCAGTGTCCCAGGCACATCCTTCTGGACAGGCCATTCTCAGCCACCACCTGTGTGTGCTGGAGTGCCCCATACTCTGCTCATCTCTGCTGGCAGCTGGGTCACTGCACAGACTCGGCGCATTTTTGGATTTCACATGCTCTCATTTAACTTCCTGGAGCTGGCCAGCCCCAGCAGAGACCCAGGCATTCCCACTGTCCTGTCTGATACCTCAACCCCACTTATTCCCCTCCATACACTTCCCTAGGAAAGAGGAGAATCTCTGGCAGCAGCTCCTGGCACAACACTCCTGTTTTGTTTACTTCTCTTTCACAGGCTGAGCTGCAGAAGTTGAAAATTGCTCCAGCATGAAAGATTTTAAACCGGGTTTAAACTAGGGGGAAGAGGGTTGGAGAAGTAATTTTGTCTTCCACAAGAACTAGTTTTAGCTTCTGTTTCTCCAAAGTTCCCCACCTTTCTTGTTCTCATCTTAGAAGCCCTCAGGTGTACATGGCTTTACAGCCTGCAAGGAAACACCCCTGTTCTGGCATTGTGCTGCCACGAGGTGAGATCAGTGCAGTTGAGGGTGAGATCAGTGCAGGAGCCTGAAGCCTCCAGGGTGAGATGGAAGGAAAGATAAGGTAAGGATGACAAGCAGCATCTGCTGTCACCAACCTCGAGTTGATTACATGCTCCTGACTCACTGCAAGGGCACCCTCACCAACTCAATCCCCTCACAGTTTCTTGTGAGTAGTCTTGCAAGCAAGCATGGGGCTGCAGTGCCCTTGGGAGTTTGCATTACTGTGTAACCCTCTGAGTTCCACAGCGTGAAAAAGGGGGACAGGGTGGGAGGGGAAGGAAATAAAAAAAGGGAGGGCGGGGGGGGTGTGTGGGGAACCTGCAGAGAAAGCCACTGTTCTTGCATATAATTTCCTTGACCCAGATAACAGGCAGCTGCTTATCCTGACTGCAAGAAGCCAAAGGCCACAAGTTCATGGAGGGCAGAGTCTTTCTAAGGGTTCCACACCCCACAGCAAAGAGCCCCAGGACATGGTGTAACAGTGCAGCAGTTCTTTCCAAGGGAGTCAGGCTCCGGCACAAGTGGGTCAAGCGTTGCCAGAGTAGCCCTGAAATCCTGAAGACTGAAGTAAACAAAGCCAGTGGCCTAAGCAATAATGCCAGGAAAATCATGCCAGGGTGCACGTAAATCCATCACGTTTTCTAGCTCAGCATCTGCCCAGGGGTGGCTTAGGCACAGCTCATCCCACTGCGAGGAAGAGAAAGTGAGAAAACATCTCAGATCCCTCCCCACAAGTTTTTCACAATCCTATGGGCAGTATTAAGCTGGATAGCTTGAAAATATTTGCTGACTAACTTTGGGAGTGGCGAAGTTTTTTGAAGGACAGACCCCATGCTTGGGCAGGTGACCAAAGCAACTATTTCGGACTTCCCCTCAGACCGAAGCGCGAGGCCGGGGAGGGCCGGCATGCCGCCGTTCTTTGCTGGACGCCGCGGCACTCGGCGCAGCGCAGGCACACCCATGCCCTGCCAGCGACAAGTGAACTCCGCCGGCCACCGCCTGGGCCATTTATTGTTTCTTTTTCCCACGCAGTTGCTTGGCTCGAAGTCAGGTATCTTCGGGACTCCCCTCGCTGCTGCTTTGATGCTCTCAGCCAAGACCGCTCCCAGAGGGGCTGAAAAATTACGGGGAGATCAAAGCCTCCCTCGGGGACCGGAAAAACCAATAACCCTTATCAGACAGCGACCACCCAGCACACGGAGGGGGTGAGCTGTCTCCCGGGAACTTCCCCCGCTGCCGAGCCCCCTCCTCCTTGCCCTCGCTGCGCCCGCACGGCGGCAACCGGGTTAAATCCCTCTCCGGCTCGGAATCCTCGCCAGGTTTTGCCGCGCTCCTCCCACCGGCGGGCGGGTGCCCTTGGCCGGGCGGCGCCGGGCGCGGGCGGAGCGGAGCGGAGAGTGCGGAGCGGACCGCGGCGGAGCGGAGCGGGGGGTCCCCGCCGCGCTGGCAGTCCCCGCTGCAGCCCCGCCATGCGGGTCCCGCTGCCCGCCCTGCTGGGCGGCTCAGCCGCCGCTCTCCTGCTGCTGCTGCTGCGATGGCGGCGCCGGCGGGGGCTCTGGAGGAAGGTGGCGGAGGCGCAGCAGCGGCAGGAGCGCAGCCTGGTGCAGATGGAGACGGCTGTGCGGCGCTTTCGGGAGCAGGTGGGTGCCGGCAGCCGCGGTCCTCACCGCACCCCGGCGGGTGGGCGAGCCGAACCGAGCCGAACCGAGCCGAGCCGCGCCGCCTCCGCCCGGCGGGGGCTCCTCACCTGGGCGCTCTTCCCATCGCATACCCCGTGCCGCCCGCCCTGAGAGGCGCGGCTGCTCCCGCAGGGCTGGCCCGGCTGCCAGGCGCTGTCCCGGCTCCTAATATGGACCCGCAGGGATGTGGTGGTGGGGTTATATTGTCCCTTTCTGAGTCAATGTGTGCGTGTGCCCCCCCAGCATCGCAGCGATCGCCGCTGCCGCAGGGATGGGGAGGAAACGGCGCCTGGGGCAGCGGGGGATAACGGGATGAACATCCACGGGCAGCGAGGAGGGGGGAAACCTCTGTCGGAACCTTGCCGGCACCTCCGCCGTGGTGGGAGGTTCGGGCTGGCTGAGGAAACAGCTGGAAAAGGCGAGAGGCGATGTGTTATCAGCAGGGGCCAAAGTGCAGCCGCAGCTGCAGGGAGGGATGCGGTGGTGCCCGGCCATCCTGCCGGGCAGCCCAGCCTCGGGCCGTAGCAGACTCATTCGGGTTCAGAGTCCAGCGTGAGGGGAGAGGTTCGATACGTTTGATACGTTTTCCGTGGTGTTTAGTAGGTGGTGAGGAAATTTCTGCTGACCCAAAAATTATCCTACTGCTGTCAGCCAAGGGGGCTCCTGGTTTTTGCGCTTCCCTGTAGGATATCTTGGCGGGGCCAGGTCCTGTTTCATTGCTTGGTGTAACAACATCTACAACCGTGACACCAACTCGTAGTGTAATTCAGCAGAGAGCGTTGCACTAAGCCATTCCCTCAGGCCTGGCTGTGACCTGTCTGAACAAGGCTGTATGAAAGGCTTTATTTTCAACCCCACGTGCTCGATCAGACAGCTCTGGCTAATAAGCAAGCCTGAGAAAGCCTAGACTAGTATTGGCCCTGTGGGTTTCGCACCGTGCTCACTGGAGTCAGGCAGAGCAGGATGTGGTATTGAGGCAGATGCTACATTTAGCTACTAAATTGCAGGTATTTTTGGGGTGGGTTACAGAGGGGACCAAGGAGAAAGGAGGAACCCACCAGCTGAAGCAGAGGTGTGACATTGCCTGTTCAACCTTGCCTGTAGAATCCTTCTGTGAACGTGGTCTCCATCCTCTCTCTGCCTTTGCCGGAGCTCTCCAAGAAACTCCGCGATGGCTCCCTCCCTCTGGACCACGTCTTCTATGCCTATGTGGGCAAGGTGAGGAGCAAGGGTGGTGGGACAGCACCTCACCCACGGTGGGGCTGGCTTTTTTTTTTTGGGAGAAGCCCAGCACGAGGTTCAAACCTGGTTCAAATGCTGCTGAGCTGTCACTGCTCATTGGTTAGTGAGCCCTTCTGTGCTCTTCTCTGAGCGAGAAGAGAGCTGGGCGTCTGACTGCTATAGCTCTCAGCTTGGTTTGGAGCAAAAAGGAGCAGCAAACTCAGCATCTGGAGAGACCATACCGTCCTGGGTGAATCCACACCTTCCCTGGGCAGGCAAAGCTGTAGGGAAGTTGCAGAGTGCTGCTATTGTCTCCCCACCATCTCCAAATGGGTTGCTAATGCTGAAAAAGTGGGTGTTCATGTTCATTCTCTACTTTGCCGTAATGTCCTGATCACCTCCTGGGTTCCCTCTTTGGCTGATCATTTATGCCACACTAGAAGCCCAATCAAGAGAATAGTCCATGGTATTCATCTGGGCTGAGTGCCTCCCTTCATCACACACCTGCTGGTGCTATGGTCCCACTGTGTCCGGAAATAATTTTGAAGTTTGGCATGAAAATGTCTTGAAAAGGAGCAGAAAGGGTTGCCCTGATTCTGACTGCTCAGATGGGGAGATGGAAAAGGGGGAAGAGGCAGGTGTCCTTCGCAGAACAGAAGGTTATGATGCAGCTGTGTCTCACCTGTGGGCTTTTCCTGCTTTCCCCAAGGCCCTCCAAATCACCACAGAAACCAACTGTATCACCGAGTATCTGCAGGAAAGTGAGAGCCAGCTCCGGAAAGCGAAGCTGATGGGGAAGCAAGGTTTGCTCTATGGGGTGCCAGTCAGCATCAAAGACTCCATCCACTGCCAGGTACTGCCAGTGTGATTTTGCGTGCATCCCGAGATCCCTGTGGTTTGAAGTTTGGTGGCAAGGGGAGGTTTGACCTCAGCATCTGGCTTGACTTTGTCATAGTGGATGTGGGATGACCTGCCCTGGCAGGTGAGGGGGTTTGCTGCCCATCTCCAGTATGAGCCAACAGAGAAGGTGGGACACATTTCCTATCCGTACAGTAAGCAATGTGTGTGCGATGGCCGGGTTGTTGGAGGTGTGTATATGCTTAAATATATAGATAAAAATATGGGGGAAAGAGGAATTGCAGTTCTCCATTTGGAAACCTCATTGTCCTGTGTTCCCAGGGTCATGATTCCACAATGGGTTTTATAAAATACCTCAATAAACCTGCAGCAGAGGACAGCGTGGTGGTGCAGGTGCTCAGGAGACAGGGGGCAATTCCATTTGTCAAAACCAATGTCCCCCAGTCCCTCATCAGGTAGGTGGGTGCTCCATTCCCTCATACTCCCTTCCTCATCTCAAGGAGGGGTTTCTATCAAGTCTCATTCTCATTTCCCTCTTCTTTTTATATAACAACACCTGGTCCCAATCCTTTGTGTCTATAACTTTCACTTTAAAAAGTAAACGTATTTACACTGAGGATCAAAATTAACTCTAGTTTCAAATAAAATAAAGACGCAAAAAAGGAGAAGGAGAGAAATTGTTGCCTTCCTTTCCTGTGCTGGGTGTTTTTAAATCACTTTTTTGTTTGTTTGTTTGTTTTTTTGGGGTTTTTGGGTTTTTTGTTTTATTAAATTAACCTCTCAGAGACGATCCTGTTAACGCTACAGTGCAAACACGTATTTATGGAAGGGGAAGCTAGTTAAGCTAACGACCTCAAATTATCCTGCCCCCAAACCTCCTGCTTTATCTGGCAAGACCATTCTTCTTGTCATTGATATGGGGTGAGCTCAGGTTTGCTCTGCTGGGCAGTGACCCTGCATCCTGCCAAGTGAGCTCTGGCAAAGCTGCTCTGTGGGTGACTGTTGCCCAAGTCCTGTGAATTGCCTTCCTTAAGGTGATGTGGCAACGACTGCCCATGTTTCAAAAAAGCTGAGCAAAAAGGTTGCCCCAGTGATTATCAGATTTTGCACCAGTTCCTGGGGAAATTTGATGTTAAATTTCGCTGCACTTGGCATTTGTCCTGTTCTCAAGCAGGGACTCACCTTTGGGTGTCCTGTTGCACTCGGGACTTCCTGAACGAGGAGACTTTCCAGGAGGCTTGATGTAATTGTGCTGTCAGAAGTTCTCTCTGGGGAAGGCTTAATGACGCTGAAATTATCTGTCAGCAAATCCAGGTCCTGGGACCACCAGGAAAAGGCTGGGGGTCTTCATGGGAGCTTTAAGAAGCTCCCGCAGACTAAGTGATGTCAATGTAACAATTAGTGAATTACCTAATTACCTCTTCAAGGACTGGGCTCCACAGCGGCAGATAACTGCATTCCTTTTTTGCAATCTCTCTCTCTCTCTTTAGCTATGACTGCAAGAACTTAATCTTTGGTCAGACGTGCAACCCTCTTCTCTACACCAAAACCCCTGGAGGCTCCTCTGGTGGAGAAGGGGCACTTGTGGGAGGTGGTGGGTCCATCCTGGGCATTGGGACAGATGTAGGAGGGAGCCTGCGTTTTCCTGCTGCCTTCTGTGGGATCTGTGCACTCAAACCCACTGGGAACAGACTCAGGTACTGTGAGAAATGTGGCACCCACCCTACCAAACTCTGTGCTGGGATGAGCCTACTCCTGTGGGCAAGGCGAGACTTGGGAGGAGCTGGGAAGGGCTTGTTTATCCCTCCTGCCTGGGCGTTTTCTGGGACTATATGAAGGGAAGGATTGGTTCTCCCAGAATGGAGGTGGGGAAACTTCTCCATCCGCATGCTAAGGGAGTGGTTTTTCCTGACTGATGGAGCCTAAATCACTCAGGCCAAGCCTGGGTCTCTCTTGGGTTTCCCCTTGGCTCTTCCCTCAACCTTTGCATCTGCAATTTTACTTAATACTCGGTACTGTTCGAAGCCTTTCCCTTCAATGAAAACTACTCGGCTGCTGTATTGTCTGTGTCTCTTTTCTTTGCAGTAAAAGAGGAATAATGTCTGCAGTTGTCGGGCAGAAGGCAGGTAGGAATTGATGGCTGCCCCCCAGGGACAGCAGTGGGGCAGGGGAAACAAGGACCCTCAGCTGATTATGGGGGACTTTCTCCAACACCTGTGGAAAAAAGCAGAGCCCCTTTCGGGGGGTCTTTCAGAGAGCCACCCCCATACTGTGATTTCTGAGAAACCAAAATATGCATGAGCTGAGAGGAGCAGTTTGTGTAACATAAACCACAACATACCCTGTAACCCACAGGCTGCAGCCTTAGCTGCCACTGCTTCGTGGGCGGTGGGATTAGCAGTCGAAGGGGGTGTCCAATGTTGTCCTTGTGTCGCAATTGACAAAGCTTTTTATTCATTTGCTTTGTAAATCGTGAAATGGAGACACCAGGGCATATATTGATGGATAAGTACTCTAGGTCCATAAAGATGGACCTGCTGCTGGGAAGACACTTGCAGGCATCCCAAGCCCAGTTCTTAAAGAGGAACTGTTACCAGCACTGGACTTAGACAAAATGATTCCAAGGGGTCCTGCCTTTGCAGAACATTCCCTTGAAAGACCCCCAGCCATGAATGCACTCTTCTGGTCTCTTCCAGTGGCTGCAGCAGTGGGGCCAATGGCAAAAGATGTGGAGAGCCTGGCGCTGTGCCTGCGGGCACTCCTGTGTGAGGACATGTTCAGCCTGGACAGCACAGTGCCACCCCTTCCCTTCAATGAAGAGGTACGGGACCTCAGAGGGGCCGGTGGTCTCTGGGAAGAGCTGCCATCACTCAGGGTGAAAACGCCTGACCTGTGGGTGGGCACATGGGTGAGACAAGTGCTGCGTTCCAGACTTGCCCCGTGGCATGGATGTACTGCTGGCTCCCCCGGTATCCTTCCAGCTGGCGCTCTTCCTTGCTCTGCAGGTGTATTCCAGCACACAGCCCCTCCGCATAGGGTACTATGAAACCGATTTCTTCACCATGCCAAGCCCTGCCATGAGACGCGCTGTGCGGGAGACAAAGCAGCTGTTGGAGGAGGCTGGCCACACGGTAGGAGCCTTGGAGCTGGTTGGACATCAAGGGGCCAAGCCCATCCTGTATGCTTTAATTCATCAGTTGTTGCTCAAAGGGAAAACATCGTTTTCAGGGAAGGATTGATGAGGTGGGGAGGAGGAGGTGACCTCAGATGCTGAAGGCTTTCCTGAGGGCTTGTCAGAAAATCCATCATTTTAAGCCCTCGATGGCTTCTCCCTTGTAATTTCCTTGTGCCTGTGCCACTGATACCTTCCTCTGTTGTCCTTCCAGCTGGTGCCCTTTGAACTCACAAATGTGGACTACGTGATCTTTAACTTCTGCGTCAGGGGAATGTTTGCAGATGGAGGCACCACCTTTGTCAAGAAATTGTAAGTATGACCTGGAGTGTCTTGTTAGGATTGGTACCTGTCTATAAAAATGCTCCCTAGGGTCTGGCTAACGTATGGATACAGGTAGCAGATCTACTGGATGTAGGTAGTGGTTGACAGGCATTGGGATTTACTGGGGAGCATAACATCAAGCAATTCAGCTGAACCTTGGTTCTCTTTGGGATTGTTACCAACCTTGACAGATGAAAGGAGACTGAGAGCTGACATCCTGTAAATAATGTGAGAATCAGAGTTGCCCAGTGGAATGGAGCAAACCTCTTTGTCACTTAGATATGCTGTTCAGAGGGGTTGGCCTTCGGAAAGCTGACCTACTGTGATTGCTTCCTACCACTGCTCAGCTAAACACTCCTTTGCCTTTCAGCAACGGGGAGATGGATAAAGTCGGCTTGGGACTGTTCATGCGGTTGGCAAAGTCACCACACTGGCTGAAAGCTCTCGTCTCCTGGATTGCCAAACCTTTCGTAAGGTCCATTTCTTTCTAGTGTAGACAGAGTTAAGCAATATGTGATGAATACTTGTCTGCCATTGCAGTAAGGCTTTATCATAGAGAAGTCACTGGCATTGCTTCCTGGCTGTGCTCTGACATATTTCCAAACTGCAGTGATGCTATTTCTGTTTCTTCTCTCCCCACTTTGGGGAAAATCCACAAGTCCTACTTGAACACTGAGTAAACAGCATGTGTCTCAGAGGACAGGGCTGAGATTCACATAAATGATTTTCCTTTTTTTTGACTTTCTACTTCTCAGGTGCCTCGATTTTCAAGTATCGTAGGAAGTATGAGAGCAAAGTGAGTAAATCTGAGCCTAAGCAGATGTGTGAAGATTTGGGTTTCTCTTTTGGGGAGCACTGTTTGCTACTTTGGGGACACTGTCCAAGCTGCACGTGTCTGAGAGAAGGCAAGGCAGAAAACACAAGGGTGGGAGCAAACTGAGAGCAGTTTGTGTCAACGCCATAACCCTGCTGGGTTTGGGAAACAGTTCTAGTATTGAGGTGGGAATGAGAGCAGGGGCTCACAGCCTCTTACTTTCATGAAGCCTGTGGGAATGAAATAGTGTTTGCTTCAGCACTGGTTAATGTATTTCTCATGCCATGAGGTAGGGACACCATAAGGCAGAAGAAAGGTGTATGCACAGGGAAGGAAGCTTGCTCTGCAATGTCAGTGTTGGGCAGTTAATGGTAAGAGAGGACTCAGATCGTGTATCAGAGAGGACATGCCAAAGTCTTTTCTTCCCTTGGCTGCAGCTCCAGGGACAGAGCTAACCTGTGTCCATCTGCTTTTTGCTGCTCTTCCCTGCCTCTAAAGATGCTGTTTGCAGAACCTTTTGATACCTTTCATTGGTTTTGTTTACTTTTTCAGCACAGTGGATGAAGTCTGGAGTCTTCATCATGAAATTGAGGTAAAGTATTGCAATTTGGGATTAGACCGTTTTTGTTTGATTTCTCTTTGGGAAGAGACAGATTCAGCACCCACCAAGGTTTGGAGATGATCAGGTCACTAGTGACATAATGTAGGAACATGCTGTTCCTCAACAGGTCTTACTTGGATGTTCAAGTTCTCAGCACATTTAAAGATTAGGACAACATGTAGACACATTCATGATCCTGAACCAGACCTGTATTTTTTACCCCTGTGCTTTGAAAACGTAGGTCATCAGATGCAGCAGACTTGCCTTTGTTTCCATTCTTGTTTCCTCGAGACCCGTGTCCATGTCCCAGGTTACCATGTGCCCCTGCACATGGTCTTTTCCCGCCTCCAGTTTGCCAGGGAGAGATTGCTTTGTATGCTGGGCAGGCTGTTGGCCAGGCAGCAGAAGGTTGCTGCACTTTAGCAGAGTCAGGCCTGACGGAGCCTGCTGGCTGATCCCAGGGAAGGGCCGAGAGCCTGGCTTGGTGCCAAAGAAGAGCCTCACCCAGCAGCCGTGGGATGGTACATCCACCCCACTGACCACCAGTGCATTTACTCCTCAGGACTTCTGCCACCAGTTCATTGCCCAGTGGAAAAAGCTGAATCTGGATGTCATGCTTTGTCCCATGCTGGGCCCCGCTCTCGGCATCGGCTACCCTGGGAAGCTCTCAGGTAGGACTGCCGAGGGGACACCTTTGTCTCCAGCGTGCCCCTGCTGTGGCACCCCACCAGTAGCCATGAGAGGTGTTCCTCCTCCCCTCACACCCCCCAGGTGCTGGGAAGCATTGGGAAGAGCTCCTCCCTTGGGACACCTGCAGCCCCAGCCCCCTGGGCAGCCCCCCCGGTGCAGTTTCCATCCCTCATCCCTTGAGTTCCAGGTGCAGGTGCCCCGTTAGCTGGAAGGCTGTGTACGCAAAGGGGGGTGAAGGCTTTCCATGTGGCAGGCTGGCCCTGCGAGCTCCCCCTCTCCCCCAGTGGCAGTCAGCTACACCATGCTCTACAACGCCTTGGACTTCCCCGCTGGCGTGGTCCCTGTCACGACGGTGACAGATGAGGACGAGGAGGAGCTGAAGGGCTACAAGGGCTACTACCGGGATTGGTGGGACCGGACCCTGGCAAAGGTGAGTGGTGCCGGGTTCCCCAGGGGCACGGGCACCCCCAACCCTTCGCCTGGACACCTTCATGCCCTCTCCCACTCTGTGCTACAGGCTTTCCATGGCAGCGTGGGGATGCCCGTGGCCGTGCAGTGCGTGGCCTTGCCGTGGCAGGAGGAGCTGTGCCTGCGGTTCATGAAGGAGGTGGAGACACTCACCCTGGAGAAGAACAGGTTCTTCTGAGCTCCACATACTCACCCGGAGCAGGATCCCAGAGAACATCAGCATGGGTCATCCTTTGGTGTGACCCGCAGGACTATGTTCCCCTCAGTGAGGATACGGTGATGCTGGGATTGCTGCTGGCTTTGGGGTGCAAGGGGAAAGTGAGGGGAGCTCTGCAGTGGTGGAGCTCTTCCAGTCATTGTCCTAATACAGTACTTTGTGTTATCTGAGCCTGTTATTTCAGGTCTGTGTTTGTGTGTGGGTTTGGGGTGAATTTTAGTAGCCCCCTCAACACCCTCCAGGGAAACAAGAACATGATCTTTCTCTTACAACTGGGGAAACTGAGGCACAGGGACTGGTTTTGTTAGAGATGCTTAGATTCCTATTTGGAGTGCTGTAGGAACAGGGCTTTTCCCCTCTGTTCTCAGCTCCCTGAGGATGAAATCTGGTCTTTTCCTTAGCACAGACCAGCAATCTCAAGTGAAAACAAAGCCTGCATCCAGCCTCTGGCAAGCAGGGAGGAAGCTGGCCCGCTTTGCACAGCACAGGGCTGCTGGCACCCTGCATGCCATGAAACGGAAATCACAGAATGGTTTGGGTTGGAAGGGACCTTAAAGATCATCTTGTTCCACTGTCCCTGCGACGGGCAGAAGCACCTTCCGCTAGACCAGGTTGCTCAGAACACCATCCAACCTGGCTTTGAACACTCCCAGACATGAGACATCCACAGATTTGGGCACCCTGTTCCCATCCCTCACCACCATCACAATAAAGCATTTATTCTTTTTTATCTCATCTAAATCCATCCCCTTTCAGTTTGAAGCCTGTGTTGAGCAGCATGCCAGCGTTGGATGGATGGCAGACAGCCTGTCCTGCACACCTTCTACTGTTTGGCCCATGCCGGGTTTTCCAGCAGGGTTTTCCAGCTGCTGGCAGCAACTGTCACTGGGATTTGCCAGGACTATCTGCTCCCGGCAGGTTTCCAAGACTGTTCCAGAAAGAAATACCACAATGCAAAAGTGTTTTCCCAATGCAGGAATGTTAGAAGCAGATTGTAACAAAGCTCTGGCAGGAATAATGTTTGTTTTTTTAGTGTATTATTGTTGTTCAAACCAGAGCTGTGCAAAAGCATGGAGTCTTTTCAAGGGCTGCGAGAGTGTTTACCCAGCCAAGGAGAAAGGAGCCCTTGGGACCCCCATTCTTTATCAGCAGGCTTTGAAAACAGGAGGGAGGGAGCTCCAGGCATTCCATGATCAAATGCTGTGTAAAGCCAAGCCCCAGAAGAGTCTGGGTGGGGTTTTTCACCAGTTACAGGTGCTCTCTCCCCACACAGAAAATGCTGGATGGAGTTACCTGTTTGTATTTTAAAATTCAAGCCTGGAGGAGCTTGTCCCAGGAAAGGCAGTGCCACCAGCACCCCCACTCCCAGGGAGCCAAGCACTGCATCACTGTTAGTTTAACTGCTCTGCCTGGCACGGAGGTGAGCAGGGTGGAGGAGTCCAAACCACAGAGCCACCAGTGAACCTGTACCTATGATTACTCCTCCTTGGAAGCCCTGAGTTGAAGACCTCCAGCGAGCCACAACCGTGGGACAGTGCACCAGGCACGGCCAAAGCTGCTGGGTGGCTTTGGGGACTTAAGGCTGCCAAAAGGGCCAGCTCAGACTGCTCGCAGGAGTCAGTGGGGAGAGGTTGGTGACACACACACTGAGTTGTTTGGCTCATTTTTCTGCCTTCCCTGTCCAAAGAGGAATGATCCTCCTCACCTTTGCAGTCAACAGTCAATTTCTCCGCAAGGTCTCACTTCTTGCCCAGGCTCCCTCCCTGCTGCCACAGGAATAATCCCACTGGATGTGCCTGTAACAGGAAAGAAGGTAACAGGATAGCAGCACAGTCACTGGCTTCAGTCCCCAAACAAGACCTCTCTACCAGAGAGCAATGGTTACACCACATGCAGTCCCCTTACCAGCTCTGCTATGCTGCTGCCTGGAGCAGGGCCAGCATCTGTCCAGATATCACTGGGTTGCCTTGCATCTTGGCAATGAACTCTTGGAGGCATCCCGTGTTCCTTCCCTGTGGGCTTGCAGATACCTGAGGATTGAGAGAAGCTTAGTTTTTTTCAGGCACTCCTTTCCACATTAAGCTATGGGACAGTCCTGGACAGGGGGAGCACCCGTGGCAAGGCGCAGCTCCTGGGGCTAAAAAGACTACACGGTCCAGCTCCTTTGCATTCTGCTGGCTACAGGATGGCTTGGAAACTGGAGAGCAGATAGGACTCTGGGTCCATCAGAGGGGATTTCCCAAAAGTGCTCATCGTATGATCCAGGTTGCCAAAAGGCTTTTCAAAGGGGCTCGGCTTGAAAATTATATAGAGCGGTCTTACTCCTTGAAGGCATCTTCAGATAACTCCTTCCACGCTGTATTTCCAGTTTTCTCTGTCCTGTTTGCACCTTCATTCTCTTGGTTCTCCTGTGCTCCCACATCTCCACAGGTGCAGTTTCACTCCCTGCAGGGCACAAGCAGAGCTATGTCTTCCCAGGCTCAAGGGGCTACAGGTGATGCTGCCTGAGGGACAGGGATGATGACTAAGCACCTCTAGTTAATGGGTGTAAGTGTTAATTAACTGTTGGATGTGGGGATAGCAGAGATAGCCCAGACCTGGGCTTTGCAGGCATTCAGCTTTGTGTGTAGCCAGCTTCAGCAGCAGCCAGGGGCTTGGGGAGACACAGCCCTGGGGCACACCCCAGCCTTGGGGAAGCCCCCCTGAACTCAGTAAGCTGAGCACGCTGCTTTGCAGCCCAACCCGCAATGCTGCTCCAGCCCGCAGACCCTTTCAAAGTCCATGGTCTAGAAAGTCCATTCCTGGACTTTGTTAAAGCAACTCTGATTCAGAGCTGATCCTGCTCAGCAGGCAGTCACAGTCTGTGTTCATCAGCCCTCCCAAAGAGAAGGTGGAAGACCCAGGTGTCGATAGCTGGACCCAAACCGAAAGGACTGGGAGCAAAATCATGACCCAAGAGCGACTGTGGCAGGTCCTAGATCCATCATGGGGGGACCCTCGTGCCCTCTCAGCTCTGCTCTGCAGTTCAGCTGCAGCCGTCGTGCTACTGAAATGGCTGGGACGTAGGCAGGTCCAGCAGAAGATGAATGAGGCAAGGAGGTCTCGGGATCTGGCCCTGGAAAGAATGGAGAAGGCAGCTCGCAGGTTTAAGCAAGAGGTAAATTTGGGGTAAAATGTGTATGGGGGGAAGGAATTGTGTTTTGGATAACCAAAGAAATGGGGGAGCTCTGATCAATCCCTATTTGGATGGTGGTTAGGGCACATGCGCATTTTCCAGCATCACCAATCCAATGTTTTTTAAGGGTCATCACCCTCCATTGTTACAAAAAACTCCCTCTTAACAGATAGCGTAAAGGAAATATTTCTTACTATAGACCTGTTGAGGGAATTCTGAGTATGAAAGACGGATTGGAACTTGGGACCTTCTCAGTCAGATCACCACCACAGATCTCCCTCTGCCTTTTCTCCTCATCCATCCCTGCTGCTAAGCCTTTCCTCTCCCATTCTCCTTAGCTCTGCCCCTCCATAGGGACCTCTCTGCCCCATTGTGCTTGAAGTACAAAGGAGTTTCACAGCCTAACAACATCTGCACACCACTGACCAAAAGCTATTTCCTCCTGCCCGTGCCCAGGTAAAGAAGCACCTGGATTTTAGAGGTCAGGTCTTTGGAATTCGGATTTGTCTGAAATCCATAATAAATACCTACTGCTATTCCTTTCTTGGAGGGGAGGTTGCAAACAGTCCACACACTTTTTTTTCCCCCATGTTAATGATAAATTTTGTAAAACTTTAGCTGGTTGAACTGCTATTCAGTGAGTTAAAGTCAGAAGAGGGGCGAAGGCCTGTAGGAGAGTAAACATAGGTCAAACCACTCTTACACATTCATGCAATCCTCCAGTCAAGGAGCAGTTTTCTGCCTGTTTGGTTCTGGTTTTGTGAACTAAGACTCAGCAAATTCCCTGTCAGCAAATTGCCTCCTCCAGCACACGCAGCGCTCTGCATTTCTACAGGGCGTGTCTTCTAAAATTTTCTGTTCAAGGTGATTGCTGGGCAGATGTTAGAATTGGGTATTTGCAGCCTCAACACTGGCCTTTTCTTGTTTTCTTCCCTCTGGACCCACTTTCCTACCCTTTGCAGAACCCAGGCACCCAGACCACACACATCCTCTCGCTGACAATGGTGGAGCTGGCAGAGAAGCTGAAGGAGGACTCCCTGTCCCCAGAAAGTGTCCTCTACTCCTACATGGACAAAGTGAGTGATACCTCCAGCATGGCAGAGATACTGTGGGGCTCTTCTACAGTGGGACTTTCAAATTAAAGGCCAGCTCATTTGCTGAGAGAACCAGCAATGCTGGGGATTACAGTTTGTCAGTACTGTGATGTCTGAACCGTGGCTTACAGGCAAATAAATAGGCCAGACATCCGAGGCAGAAAACTATCTCAGAAAGAAACATATAAAGTTTATAGATAAGGTCTGAATAGTAAATGCTGAAGGTTTGAGTAGCTTGACTTTTCAGCTGGAAACCTCAATATAAGTAATGTCTCCTACCATCTGTCTTGCTGTTCTGGAGAGGCTTTAGAGGTGAATCGGGAGGTGAACTGTGTGACAGACTTCATTCATGGCTGTGAGGATCAGCTCCAGAGACTGAAGAAGCAGAAGGAGAGGGGGCTGCTCTATGGCATTCCCATCAGCATCAAGGACCACATTAACTGCAAGGTACACCCCTAATTCCCCTGCCACTTGGCTTGGAACTGGAAACAGGCCAGGATTTCCCATCCTCATCAGGTCTGGCTAGGAGTTCTCTCAGACAAGAATGTTCTGCATCAGATATTGTGGGACCAGCAAACCTGCCTTTCTTCTGATGAAAATCTTGTTTTCTGCAGAAATTTCTAACATGCTCTGATCTAATTTTCCCTGGGATAGTCAGGTCCTGTTCTGCCTCTGAGAAAGCTTAGGTGGGAACTTTGTCACAGGAGGCATCATGACTTACCTCTGTTATTGTCACAGTTCTAAACAGCATTTCTCCTGTACTTAAAGAGCCTTGTTTCCCATCCCAAGGGCCACATCTCCTCTGGAGGGATGGTGAAGTTTCTGGGCCAAGTGAAGGAAGAAGACAGCGTCATCGTCCAGGTTCTAAAGCACCAGGGGGCAATCCCCTTTGTGAAAACCAACATCCCGCAGACAATGATAAAGTAATTGCATGTTTGCCTTCATGAAAACGCTGACATGTGACTCTTGCTATCACAGTGTGATCAAGCTCCTACCCTTGTCCAAGCTAATCATGTACATTGAGTTAATTGCCTCCTTATTTCAATCTGAAATGATTTCTCTTCTATTTGATGCCTCTTTCTTCTTAAATTCAGCTGTCCCATCAAATCTACTTCATGCTGATTCTGTGTGCTGGGATTAATCCCACGCTCATTCCTCTAGGGACGCTCTATGCCCTGTATTTGTGGTTTGCAGAGACAGAAGTACCTCACTCACCTGCTGATCTTCTTCTCCCCAGCTACGACTGCAGCAACCTCATCTTCGGCCAGACTCTGAACCCTCTAAACCACCAGAAGAGCCCCGGGGGCTCCTCGGGTGGGGAGGGAGCTCTGATTGCAGGGGGAGGCTCCATCCTGGGCATTGGCTCGGACGTAGCTGGCAGCATCCGCCTGCCCTCCAGCTTCTGTGGGCTGTGTGGGCTCAAACCCACAGGAAACAGGATCAGGTACATCCCAATTTCAATTTCTGTCCGCTTCTTCTGTGGAGACTGCAAGGTGTCTTTGCGTAAAACTTTGCAATAGTTTCCATGGTTTCCTCCATGCTTAAGTTAGCAACTAACCTGCCATGGTGCCAGCGAGGGCTAAAGGCTCTATTAATGACACAAAATGACTTCTACCTTATAACAGAACAAAGACTTATTTTTAATAGCCCTGGGCAAGAAGCTCAAAGCAAATACTACAAGGTCACCACTTTTTCAGATATTTTTCAGCCCCTGCTTTGCTTGTAAGAGTTTTCTGTTTATCAGAGGTGGTTTGTTCATAGAAGAGAAATTAGATGCACATGGGAAAGGAGGTGATTAGCCCCTACCACCTTACAGACCAGGGAAGTTTTTCTAGTCTAGAAAGTGCAGGACCTTTTGCCCTACTAGGTGTTCACTGAGGGCACATGGGAATTTTGCATCTCAGCGTGGTGACCTGCCTTACAGCTGCTAATCTGCTTCTCCCGTTATGTTCCCAGCAAACAGGGCGTCGTTTCTCCTCTCATAGGAATGCAATCAGGTAAGCTCATCACTACTGTCAAGCCTTTGCTTCTTACATCTCCTGCTACTGAACTGCCAGCAAGGGCGCTTGCTCAGCTATGTGTCTCTCAGCCAGTCAGATGAGTGATCCATTAGAACCGCCATGTGTTGCTGCCTTTTTGCACCATTTGCTCCCCTCTGGATGGTGGCAGTTGTTTGCTGAGTCTGAGCAGAAAGGAATCAATACCTGTCCAGGCAATGCAAGGCGGAGCAGGAAAGGTGTGAGATGCATTATCCCAAAGGCCTGGGATATTTCACTGAAGATGCCTCAGGAGACTTTTCCAGCTTCAGCTGCTGCTGGGCGTCATTGCTGCTGGCAAGAAGAGTGCAGTCATCCCTCCTTGGGCCTGCAGAAGCCTGGCCCAGACAGTCAGTCTGAGTAGGCTGCCTCTGCTCTGAGACTGACAGATCATCCCTGATGAACCTCCTTGCACATTACACTCCTTCCCTATTCCTCTTGCCCGGCCTGACTGAAAGTCTTGCCTGCTGGACCCTTACCAGTAACTCTGAGACAGCACCAGCCCACCTGCCTGCAGTGACAGGACCTTTGTCCTTGCAGTGACAGGGATGCTGGGGCCGATGGCGAGGGATGTGGACAGCCTGGCCCTGTGCATGAGGGCGCTGCTCTGCGAGGAGATGTTCCGGCTGGACCCCACCGTGCCCCCCATCCCCTTTGATGAGGAGGTAATCCCATGTCTCTGTTTTCCCAGCAACAAAGTAAGATCTCAGGAGATTCCTATCTGGTTTCGTGTCCCAAGACAGCAAAGGATCAAGGCAAGCATGTGTCCTCGTGGACAGAGGGCACCCAGCATGAGTGACCAAAAGAAGCAGCCACAGAGCAGGGTTGGCAGGCAGGTGTGTCAGAAGGGCTGTGGTGTCAGAAAGACCATACCAAGGACAACTGCTGCAGACCTGTGTTCTGGGCAACACTGCTTTTCACCAGCCTGTTTATCATTTCTCCAACCCAGGAGACCTCAGTTTCTGTCTCCTTGAGCCCTGGGAACAGTCCAGTCCTGCACGTGTCATGTGTGTCAGTCACGGCTCCTCTTCTCACAGGTTTACACCAGTTCAAAGCCTCTTCGCATTGGGTATTACGAAGGAGATGGTTACTTCCAGCCCTCACCCAGCATGAAACGGGCCATCCAGCAGACAAGAAAGCTCCTCCAGGATGCAGGGCATACGGTGGGTTTCCATGCCTGTGGTTGCTTGGAGCTGTTACCCTGCTCCTTGCAGAGTTTGGACCTTTCCATGTCCACTTTTCCTTCCTGTAGAAGAGGAAGGCAAATGCAACAGTCTGTTTCCCAGACTGAAGTGATCTTGGTTATATTTCTGGCCTAGCAGATATGAAAATTATTTTAAGATACCTCCAAGTCACCCCAAGCACTGTTTTCTCCATCATGTTTGCTGTTCCCATGAATATCAAACTCATGGCAGTTTCCATGATCCCTCAGCTGCTAAACACTGCTCACAGATTTTGTGGTGGATAACTGGGAAGTGGGGTGGAACAGACCCCCCCTCAGGGACTTCTTTTAGCCTAAATTATTCTGTAGTTCCACCAGTGGGGATTTCTATATGGGACCTGTTCCAATGATGCAAATTAATTTTAAAAATTCTGTGTTTTGAAGCCTCTAAGAATTCTTCTCTAACATGGAGGAGTGGAGCCTGTGCCAGGTCACGATAAGTGTTTATGCCTTGGAAAGGACAGCAGGCAGACAGTGCTAACCCAGCTCCCTTTGGAAGGGGGGTCTTGCTGTCCTGCAGCAGCAAGGAGGGTCTAAGGTTCCCAGCACTTCCCCCCTCACCTCCCTGGTGAGGCAGGGAGGCTCACAGTGGGCTCTGTGAATCACTCACCTTTGCTGCCTCTTGGACAGGGATGGTTTTCTTGCAGCTTGTTCCCTTTGCACCACCCAAGATTGACTACATGGTAGATGAGCTGTTCACCAGAGGGATTTTCTCGGATGGTGCTGCTCACCTGGTGGACTGCTTGTGAGTAAAACCCCTGTTCTGGTGCGGGCTGTGGGACTTGGCACTGTATAGCATAGCCAGAGGCTGCATCCGGAGCGTTAATATTCTTGTGGGTGCAAACTGAATAATGAGCAATTTCCAGAAGGATGGATTTAGCATGAGCAACAGTCAGTTCACATGCACAGATAACATAATAGATACCCACACAGCCACTTGCTCACTTCAGGGTGAAGCAGGCCCAGGCTTGTATGTGGACCCACCACTGAGAAGCTCTCCAAAATTTTCATGGGACTGACGACACTTGTGTGTAAGTACTGATTTATCTGTAACTTTTGCAGTGGGCATTTACACATCAGCATCTATTGTTCAGTGTTCTTGTCTTCTAGCAACTCCCTGCCAAGACAAACTCTGCCTTGGAAGCAGCACTGCTGTTGCTGTACCTCTGGCACAAGTGACTTGTCCTTTTTCACTCTGCCCTTCCAGCAAAGGAGACATGGTGGATCCCAACCTGAAATCCCAGTTCAATACTTACAGGCTTCCTGCTCTGGTGAAAAGGATCTTGGCTATCATTTTGAAACCCATAGTAAGTGTGTGGACTTGTCTCATCTGTGTTATAGGAAATCAGCAAGGTGGGAAGGTTTCCACGTGCAGGGAGGTAAGGGAGGGAGGCTGCACCCCCTGGGAGTGCTTTGCTGCTTCATGTTAAGTGTCTGATGGGCTTCCTAGTGAAATACACTTAACTCCTAAATCCAGGCTGAACTTATCAAGTAAGTTTGACAGCCTCTAGTGGGAGTTTTGCATGGGGAGGTTGAGATACGATCCTTTCTCAGGAAACTTGTGAGCCATACAGTTAATCCAGCAATCAGCTCCAAGAGAATGGATATCACTAGCAAGGATCTAAACAGCATTCTCACACCCAGAAGATGCTCTCCAGGACTAGCAATGTGGTCTAGAGTATTATTTGTATGGTTTGCGGTGATTAAATGTATAAATTAATGAGGGAGTAAAACCACTTCGCTGGAAACCCTACCAGTTCTTCAGAGCCACTCCTTCTAGGCCCAGGAGTGTTCCCCAAATGCAATCACATGGTAGCCAGCTATTTCAGCTGCATTGCTCTTGACTAACCCTAAGTTTTTCTCTTTTTTCCAAAAGTACCCACGAATTGCTCGGGATCTCAGCGCACTCTGTGGAGTGGGGTAAGACACACTGAAGTAGCTCTAGAGAAAGGGGGTGATGTACTTGGATGTGTCCACCCATCCAAGCAGGTAGATGCCAGCTTGCTGTGCAAAGCTCTGTGACAGGGCAGTGTGGCACAGGCTGAGCCAGGTGTGTATGTGCTGCCTCTGCACCTCCTGGGCTCAGCACTGTGTTATCCAGGGCCGTTCAGCCAGAGGTTGTTTTAAGAGCTTAAGGAGCCTTATAGTGACAGAACTAGGATGACCCCGTGGAGATCAGCACAGGGGAATCCACCATCAGGTGGATTCTGGTAGCCAGAGCCTCCTGTGCTGAGTTAGTGCAGAGGTCTCTGCGTGCACATGCAGTGTGGTGCGAGGTACCTGCACCTCCAGAAGAAGGAGAGATGCACCAAACTGGGAGCAAGTGAATTTAGAAGGCTGCCTCTATTGTTATCTAGGTGTTCTGCCATGTTTTAACATACGGGCTTTTGATATACCTGTGAACCCAACTGAATCAGCTGGATGATGCCATAGCGTGTTCCCAGAAATGTCATGCAGTTTCCATAAAAATGGGCTGTCTGTGCATTTTCTTAATTGTTTTCTGTTGCCACAGTGACAAAACTGATTAATTCTGCTACTTTTTCAGATCTGCCAAAAACCTCTGGGATCAGCATGGAGCAGTGGCAGTAATGTGACTTTTATTTCCTTTTTTCTTACTAAACATTGTGAGAGATCTCTGAAGTTTCTAAGAAATTGCTTTGCACTCAGTAACGCATTTGGGGTTGGAAATGAATCAGCATCCTTTGCCTTGTATTGTCTAAACAAAACTAGTGTAAGAACAGCCACTGAAGATGAGACTTCATTTTTTTTCTTCTTTCCGTCTCTCCTCTTGGAGCAAATTCTTTACTTCAGACATTAGGTGATATTGTCATGAGCTAAGGCCATGCTTGAACAATCAAGCAGAGATATTAGGAGTCGAAAACTGTGGTCATGAACTCTGTGGCTTAGGTGTCTTTCTTAGGAATCTAGGAGAGGACACTTTCCCCTGGACAGATGTGTCCAGTGCTGACCACAAACTAATCAGGTTCCTCTTTTAAACCCTTCGAGTTTTATGCTTGCATTTGATTTTTATTGTCTGGCTCCTTTCCTCCCTTCTCTGGTGGTTGGAAACCTTCGTATTTCCCATGCTCTTTATTCCCTTCCAGTTTATCCTCATTTTATTTCTGTCCTTGAACGTAAATAGCACCTCTCCACTCTGGTATTTTCCGCTGCCTCCCTCCTATGTCTATTTATAGAGAGCAATTTTATCCTCCTTCAGCTGGTGTTTTGCAAGGCTGAAGGGGCTGAGCTGTTTGTGTGTCCTCCCTCGGGGCAGGGTCTGTGTCTCCTGGGACACTCTCACAGTCTTCCCTGAGCCTGCACCACGAAGCTTTTATCAGTGCCAGGCACTCCATGGATAAGCACATTGGTCTAACAAATTAGATGGCAGAGGAAAAAATCCTGGTCACTGAGCTGGTGGGAGTGTTTGGAAGGAAATGGGTTTGGATGGTTTTTTTTATGGTGAAAACAGATACCTCTCCCACACCCAAAAACCCCACAAAAAACCAAAACCAACAAATACACATAAAAAACCCCAAACAAACAAACCATCAACAAAGAAAACCCCACACCAACCAACCAACCAAAACAAAAAACCCCACTCAACCTCCCCAAAAAACACCCTCCCTTCAAAAAAAAAAAAAACAACCAAAAGGTTTGATGGATTCAAAGGTATTTTCAATTGTTTTAGTTCAGTGAAACAACATTCACATATTTTCATCTACTGCAAACAAGAGCCGATTCAAAACTTTTTGGCTAGTGACCAGCTTTTTTCTTAGAGGGAAAAAAAAAAAAAAAAAGGAAAAAGAAAATCAGGGTAGTTACACTGACAGTGTTTCCTGGAAACCCATCTCATTTATTGAACTTTCAACAGGAAGGATATCAGACTGCAGGTGGAAATTGAGGTCAGACTGAAAAATAGCCCCAAGGCCAGGGCTTTTGTGAGAGATGTGGAGGGTTCTTGTACAGAAAACTTGGAGTGAGACAGTCGGGCACAACAGGGACTGGACCATGGGACATACGTCTGTATGTAACCAGACTGCAGAATCAGCCCCACTGTGGTCCCTCCATGTCTCTTTGCTAAGACAAAGTGGAACAGGTCTTTGAGGATGGATTCATTGATTGCCTGATATTCAGCAAAGCTGTAATAAACCAGACTACAAACCTAGATCTCTCTTGGATCTGCAGTACAGAAGCTGTGCCTCCTGAATTGTGGGGGAACATCCTGGGGCTTGCCCAGCTCTCTCTTGCTGCTTCTTTTCCTTAGACGTGTCCTCATGCAGAAGGAAAGAAGTTTTTGTGAAAATATTTTGGATTCATGTCTTCTAGATTCTTCTACCAAAATAGCCAAAGCTTTTAGGAAATGTGACTTTTTAGTCAGCTAAACATAATTCTTCAAGCTGCTGTTGATCTCCATTCAACACAATTCAAAATCAAAACAATTCATGGGAAGGATTGGGTTAATGCTTGAAGAAATCAAGTCCGAAATGCACACCTAGCATTAATGCCTAGATCTGGGCAGCACATGATATTCTGACAGGAAATCTAAAGGAGGAAGAACAAAGTCCCTTGGCCCTTTCAAAACACAGCTCGGATTTTATCTTATTATTTTAGTTGTATCCAGGATGGGGTTTTCCCTCCTTTTGCCCTGTGTCAGCACTGATCTGCCACTGCTGTCCAACAGATATTTTTGTCATCTCCTCTGTCCTTCCTTCCAGGTTTACCGCACTGAATTCATTGCCAAATGGAGGGAGCTACGGCTGGATGTGATTCTTTGTCCTGCACTGGGGCCAGCCTTTAACCACGGCTATGCTGGGAAGCTCTTTGGTAAAATCTCCATTGAGTTGTCTCTGGATACATCCCTGGTGGTGTCTGTGGGCAGAGCTGGAACAAGATACTTTGGTCTCTTGGACCTTTCCCAAATCATGTACAGTGCTCAGTCTTCCCTATGTGGAAGAAAGCAAAGGAGAGGTCTCTTCTGGGTGGGTCTTCTCATGTCCCCACCTCATCTGAGCTGCAGGTGTTTGGATTATTATGGGGCAGCAATTAGTGGCACATCTGTCCCAGTTGTTCATCAGTGAGTTTCCCCTGCATTGTCTGTCCTGTAGAAAGCCCAAGAGCTACTCTTGCAGCAGAGAGTGGTGGTGAGGAGTCACTGTCAGAGTGTGGTAGCCTTTGGTACAGGGCCAGACTCCTCTGAATGCAGCTGACTCACATTTCCCAAGACCTCACAAATAGCAGAAAGGCTCACTGTGTGTGACTTGTAGAAAAGGGCATTTTTTTATAGTTTCCAGCAAACAATCAGGGTCCTCTATCTCTCTAGCAATGACCTTTTGGGATCCAAAATCCCCAAGATGGTGTTAACATAACTGGACATCAGGAATATCTCGAAAAGATAGCTGGGATTTTCCCCAGGAAATGGGAGGTATAGATGCAGGCTCTGAATGGGATCAAATGCTGATGTGTGTCCCTCCCAGAGCAGGTCTGATTTCCACATGACTGACAGGTCAGGTATGGGTCTCTCTCTGGTCTCAGCAGCCATGTGGCCCTCAAACCTCTCCATCAAAAGTTCCTTAGAAGCAGCACGTTTTCAGGGTCACTTCAGGTCCAACACCTCCAGATTACAATTCCTGTAAACCAAGTTATTATCTGAAAGTCATTGCTGGCCCAGCACACTAAATTTTGCCATTTTGCATACTCTGTGTGATCTTTTCCAGCTGCGACCTCCTACACCAATTTATACAACGTGTTGAACTTCCCTGCTGGGGTGGTGCCGGTCAGCACGGTCACGAGAGCCGACGAAGAGGAACTGAAGCATTACCAAGGGCACTACGGAGACCCTTGGGACAAGAGGCTGAAAGAGGTCAGGGGAAGAAAAGCTTAAATCATAGCAGAAGGTTATGACAGGCACAGACATTGTCCCAAGGCTAGTCTGCATCTCCTGAGGAGAGTGGGAGCTTGTTCAGTAGTGCAGTTTGCATTCACCAGGTTACTGCCCTGTGTGTGGTGCAGCAAGGCTGGTGTACATCAGCCTGACAGCTGTCCCCTTGCTTGTCTTCCTCTGCCCCCTCTTCCTATAAGGTCTTGTGCCTCCCCCGGGGCTCTGGTGCTCTGACTCAGCATTGTCCTTAACTTTTGCAGGCTGTGGAAGGAGCTGTGGGGCTGCCCGTGGCTGTTCAGTGTGTGGCTCTGCCATGGCAGGAGGAGCTGTGCCTTCGCTTCATGAAGGAGGTGGAGACACTTGCCCACAGCAGGAAGAGAAATGTGTGATTTCTGGGAACCAGCCTTCTCTGTGATGACTTTTCATGCCCTGCCATTCACTTCCAGCCACCTTCTACCTGATATAGAGAGCAAACCAAAGGCTCTGAACTAACATTTCAGTAACTGGCCCTAAATGCTGTTTAAAAATAGCGAAAATCTCACCCTTGTCTAAACTGTAGTTCATTGTTAAACTGAGTCAAGCAACAAAAGAAAGGAATGAGTGTTAATGCTGGACCAAAGGAATCCTATAACAATAGCCAAACAGTATCTGTTGTATGATGCGAGACCAAAGAGCTGCTTATTGCAATATTTTACTTCCAGCAGTGGGCAGGAGCAGGGGTTTGTGGGAGAGTATAACCTGGAAAGGGCAGGATTCCCTCGCTGTCTGTGCCATAGTTTGGTAAAAAGACCTTCTGGCAAAGACTTGCATTGATTTAAATAGCTTCCAAGAGAGCTCTCCTTCACAAACTTGTTGGTCCCCTTCCTGAACTCATTTGTTCTCTTGATCTCTACATCATCCAGCAGTTTAATTGCTCTGGGATTAGTGTGGAAAGCTTAATATTCTGTGAAAAATGGTAACTGGTCTGTCTTCACTCTTGTTCCTCATCATTTCTTGCAGTTAAGCAACGGGAAAAGATGTGCGTTTGTTGCCTATAAACACTTCAGGGAAAATTGAGAAAGCATTTCTGCGGCTACACTTAGGCCATTAAAACTGTTTGGTGCTTCCAAAAACACTGTGACAATTGCGTGCTATTTCTTGAGCCATCCTTCACTTTTAAGGTGGATAAAGAGGCTGGAGGGGAAGGTGGGAGTGATACGGGAGATGCTTTGAATAAGCAAGTGTGTGTTGAAACAAGGCGTGATCATTAGCGATGATCATTTGCAATGATTCCTTCTCCAAGCCTAGATAATTCTCCTGGTACTAGTGCTGGAGGCAGTATTTTCCCAACAGGAGGAGAGAGCCAAGGGGTGACACTGCCCTTGTTATTCACCAGCCTCCCTGGGGCAGCACAGGGATGCTGCAGTCATCCAGCTACCTCCCAGGACCACAAGGTCTGAGTCACACAGTGAGCATGACACAGGCGCACAGCCTGACTCACCACCCTCTGATCCACACACAGAAGGTCCCTGGCACAGCCCTGCTCCAAGGAGATGCCCTGACTCTGCACAACTGCTGCTGGGGGCACCAGGCACAGAGCTCCTGCCAGATGACCATCACTATCTCAGGCCAGGAGCAAAGGGGTTTGAGCCGTCCTCTCACAGGGAAGATGGGAGCTCAGCATTAAACAGGTAACCTGCCCAGGTAGTATTCCTGGATAAACCTGAGCCTGTACAGACCTCATTTTTCAAGGAAAGCACAGTGTTCTTTGCTTGTCTATTTGTCCATATCTTTGCAAGGCTGAAAGAGTCCTATTGCTAAAAGGAATTTCCCTGTGCATACTTGCACTCTGCATTCCAGCCGCTCCTTGTGGATGTCTCTAGAAGGGACTTACTGTTCCTCCCACTCCCATCTCTCCTGCCTCACTGGATCCCCCAGCACTAGCCCCAAGGACCAAGCACCCAGGGAGGTTCTTGTTATGATCCAGCAGATGACTGAAGGAGAGTGCATGGATGCCCTCAGTCCTGGTCTCAGCTCAGCTAAAGCTTTCCCGGCACTGAAGTGAATAAGATGGAGAAGACATGTCTAGAAGAAGATGGACAAGGTGTGGGGAAAACAAGATACAGGTTTGGACCTGGTTTAGGGTTCTGCTTGAGAATTTAAAGAGCAGGCAAGTGCCTCAGCTGGACAGAGAGCAAAGCACCTTCCTGAGTAAAACTCAGGGCCCTTCTCAAGACAGGTGATCCATGATGTCACTTGTCATTGCTGCATAAATGTGGGGGGGAAATGGGGATGGTCATGCTGAGAGCAGTCTGGTGAGCTCAGGTGTTGAAATACAAGGAGAGAAAGGCTTGTAGTGGGACATAACTTTAGGTTTTCAGGAGGCTTCTTCCTCCAGACCTCCTCCAGCCTGGAGAAGAAACGTCAGCCCCTTCCCACACCCACCAGTAGAGTGTTGCTGTGTTTCCAACCCTTCTGCAGCTCCTTCGTCCTGAGCTGTTGGCTCAGGCTGTGCAGCCCTTGCAGACCTGCAATGTGTGTTTGCAGAGTGCTTGTTCAGCTGCCTGGCACTGACCAAAGTCCAGGCTTTGGTCTGTCTCAGAGAATTATGTACAAATGCTGCTTGGGCCAAAAGGGCTTTGTTTTCACTAGTTTCTTTCATCTCCAGCACAATAGCCTGGCTGTGGTCTTTGCTTTGATCATTTTTCCTCCTCCCTCTTGATTTTGATAAAAATTTGAATCTGCCATCCTTGACCCACATTTTATTCTATGGCCACATAAATAACCAAGCAATGTTAAGAGATTGAATCATCAATCAATCCAACTTTTTTTATTTGGTTTTACTTTATTTTGGAGGATTTTTTCTTTAGTTTGCATGTCACATTGTTGTGTAGTCGCAGCATCAGGAGCAAACAAGACTCTCTAGAAAACTGACACCAGCAGAATACAAGTTGTCAGTACAGGTCAGTTGTCCCCTTACAGTATCCAAAGCACACAGAGCTCTCTGATGTAGCAGGCAGTGGCAGGGGGCGTTAGGGACAGAAATATTTCCAGGACATTCACTTCAAACAATTTTCAAGGTGGTAATTGAAGTAGCTAAAAGCAAATGTTTAAAAAGGAGGTGAAATGAAACACTTGGACGCAGCAAGGCTTACCCTTGAAACACCACCCCCAAAAAAACAACAAACCATCAAGAATTAGGATTGGTACATCTTTCACTCTGAAACAGCTGTTTGCTGCACAAATCCTCATCTCATCAAGCAGAGTCTCAATTCGATTTTGAGGTTTTTGTGTTTTCTCCTCCTACTGTTCTCCTGCTTTTCAGTCAAATCACTCAGCTTTCCCTCTGCCCTGCTTGCCCACGGGAGACCAGTGAAAAGCCCAGCTTCCTGCTCTAAGCTTCATGCCCAGTCTTGGAGCAGCTGGGAGCATCCCAGGCCCTCGCCATCAGGGTGTTGAAGCCTCTGCTGTCATTCAGTGGGGATAGACCCCTGCAAGATACTAAACATGACGGAAGAAATATGAATGCTCCTGGTCTTCTGGTGAAGAATGAACATCTCTCTACAGCATCTTTGCTGATCACATCTCTACCTTGCTGGAGAAATTGCAAATGGGATCCATGTAACCCCCTTGGCCATGGAAAGGCTCAAGAAGAATAGTGAAATACCCAGAAAAGTGGGAAAAATTTAGGGAGGGTTAGGAGAGAAAGCAACCCCTGCTGTCAAAGATGTGATCACTGGTATGGGAGGTCTCTCTTCCCATCCTATTGCAGTTTATTCAGTGAAAGCAATCAGGGTCCTGTCTGAGCAACATGGAAAAGCATTGATAGAGACAAATCCTCGCCTCTCAGCTGATTTCTTCATTGTTGGAAAGGTGCAGATTAGGTACTGGCAAGTTTCTTTCCAGTTGTTATGTTCTATGAGTGCCAGTGGAGCTGGACTGGACTTGAGGAAAGTCTTATGCTCCAAATAGATATTCCAGGCTGAAATGAGTCAGAAACTGAAGAGTTCCCAGAAAACATTTATTCATCCCTTTGAGCCAACTGCAACAAGTTCTCCAGAGGGGACCACCCCTTTTCACCATGATTTCAGCATTTTGTGCAATGTCTAAAATTCTTTCAGAGCAGCGTACTGAACATGCCTCATTTTGTAAATCGTTTTGAAAAAGAGATCAGTGTTTGGTTACAAATGCATGAACACAAGATGCAGCTGTCAGGATTTATTCTTTATAATTTTAGTCAAAATGGAGTCAAAGCTGACTTAAAAATATTGATTTCCAATTTAGAGGGAAGACGGTTTAATTATAAAAAAATTCTGTCAAAACCCAGCCTGATTAAGACCTGAAAGTGTTGATGGAGAGTGATGACAGTAAGTCAGTGCAGTTTTGCTCTTGCAAGCAAAGATGGTGCTGCTCTTGCTGGGCACAGGTATAGACTCTCTGACTTTGTCTAACTGCCTTTTTTCTGGGATAGTCCAAAGTGAAGGAGGTGTCGTGGGTGCCAAGCGAAATCCCAAGCCAGACTCTTCTTGTGAACAGGATCCTGGCTTTCATCTGAACTCCACTGGTGGATTTGACCTTGGACCTGGATCAATTCAGGTGTCAAAAAAATGTGGAGAAGTGAATGTTGACCTGCGAGTCGGGTTGGTCTGTCTCCTCTTCTATGGACTTGAGATTTGACTTGGGACGTCCCTTTTCTTCCTTGCTTTGGGTTCCCTTGAGTGTGTGGCCTTGTGGAGGCAGGAGGAGCCATACCTCTGGTTCACACAGGATGTGGAGATGCTTGCACATTGATAGGAAAAGGAGTTTCCTCAGCAGCATCCGGCCATCTGGAAATGCTGCTGTGCCTGCTGAAAATCTGCCCTTTGAAATGCCAAGTCAGTCTGGACACAGCTGTCCCTGTCTCTATTAAACATTTGCTAAGTGGCTAAAGGGCACCAATGCGCAAGTGGATGTGGGAAGCCAATGTCATGACACTTCCCAGCTCGGGGAAAAACCCTCCCACCTCTACTTAGCCCACCACAGAGGTTATGGTGCTGTCACATTGGCAAGGAGCCCACCTCTATCTCAGGAAGCATTTGCACGGATTCCTGGATGCTGGAGAGGGCTGGGTATTGCCGCGTGCTGACCCTGTTCAACATGCACCTTCCAGAGGCACCTGCTGCAGCCAGCACTGTGGAGCAGGAGTTGCAGGCGTGTCCCCATGCTCTGGCCCTCGTAAAACCAGCAGTGCTATAGCTGAGGAGGCATCCTCCAAGGAAAGTACCACTGGAAGGGACATAATAAAGGCCAGCTTAATTTGTTACCATGCAGCCAAATGCTGTCAGCTCCAGCCTGTTTCTTCGAGGATTCCAAAGCCAATTTTGTTCAGAGTCCGTTGAGTTTCCCAAGCTAAGAACTCAGATAGTAACATTCCCGACTGACACAAATTGTGACAGAAAACAACAGTGAACTCTTATAACTGCTAAGAATGGACATGACAATGAAAAATTGAGCACTAGAGGACTACCTAGCCCTGAAGGGAGAGGGCTCTTCAGCTTCCTTTCCATATCCAGCTCCACACTGCTGGAACCTTGCAAAGTTTTGTAATGCACAATCCATAGCTGCCCAAACACTTTTTTTTTTTTCCAAGGGGGAACCCATGGGTAGGACCCACCATCCAAAACCAACAGAGAAGAAGATTTCAACCATGGCTGATGTTGGCTGGGTTGTTGCCTTCAGCTCAGTGTGTGGTTCTTGGTGCTTGTAGTGCGCATCTGTGCTGGAAAGGCACCAGCTATTCCAATGTCTGGCGGAAATAGTTTGCTTCTGGCCTGCAAGCCTGTGGGATTTTCCACTCCTAAAGCAATACCAGTGTGCTTTGTCATGAGGTGGAACAGCCTGGTTCATGCAGACATCACGGCAATACTGAACATAGACCTGCAACAGCCTCTGGCCACCATGGGAGCAGCATAAGGGATTTGGTGACCTGAGGCTACCCCACAACTACGCATCCCCTCAGCATACCATTCCCATCCCTGTGCAGGGAAGTCTTACGAGTTCAAGCTGTTTTTTCCCCTTCCCCCATTGTCCTCTCAGGCTACACAGGAAATAGGAGAGCGGCTACTATTTCCTTGCTTCTTATGTTCAGTTGATCCCACAGCCCTTCCTTCCCAGTGGAGAACTTCCCACTGTCCAGAAAGCCCCTATAAACGCAACATCCCATGGTTCACTGACCAAACGTCACCTTTTCTGTTTCCCAGTTAATCATTCTCCACTGCACGCTCCACAGAGAGCAGCTTGGCAGAGGTCAGCTTCAGACTCAACTATCTGAACTATTTGCTGACCCGAGACAGTGGTGCTGGGAGGAGGGACAGATCTAGGAAGGCAGGGGAGGTCTCCTGCTTCTGCCTTGCTTTTCTTTCTCACTCCATCCCTGGAGACCAGAAGGCCACATCATGATCCAGCAGCAGCTGAGACAGTTCCTGCCAGAGAGGAAGGTGGATACTTCTACCCTCACGCTGCTTGGAGGGTCAGTGGCAGCCATGGTGGTCTGGAAATGGCTGGGCAAAAAGATGATCCAGAAGAAAATGGAAGAGGCTCGGAGAACCCGGGATGAGGGGCTGAAGAAAATGGCAAAGGCTGTCCAGCAGTTCAGGGAGCAGGTAACCCATCCTTCGGCGGGGTTTGAGTGCCACTGGGGTGTCTGCTGATGTTGTCCTTCAGCTCCTCCTTCCAGCTCATGCCTCCATAGCTTTTATAACAAGATGTGCCAGCAGCCCTCAACAAGAGGAAAGTCTTCCTTGCGAGAAAGGGAGATCACTGCTCTCCTCTGGCTGGATGAGATGTGGTGGGAGTCTACAGCCAGGGGGGATGCAAATTACTCACTGGAAAGAGGTTTGGGACAACACAGATGATGATGCACTGGACCTTCACTGATCCAAAACTCAGTTCTTTCAACATTTGGAAATGTCTCTTGCCTCTGTGGTTAGAAACAGGGAAGGTTTTGCCTCTTCTTACCTCTAAGTTTACACATCTGTCCATACTCCTTTATCTTTGCCCCTAAAACCTGGCTCCTGGATGGCTCTTGAAGAGTCTCCAAAAGAGCTTTCACCAGCATTCCCAGCAAGTGGGACCCCCCAACCCATCAAGCTGCCCAGAAGATGCGTGGTCTAACTTAACTCTAATGAAGCATAGGGCACTCAGTGTCCCCTGGGAGCAACCAGGACATGACATGGAGATGCATGAGGCAGGCATCCAACCAGCATGGAAGCCTTCTTTAGCTGAGTAGACCTTACTACTTTGCAGTTTGCTGGGCTTGAGCTATTGGATGTTTGTCCTCAGCCTGGGCTGTCTGCACTGCTTGTATCCATACTGAGGGATGAAGGACAGTCTGAGGCTTGTGTGCAAGGACTTTGGTACCTTCTGCCTCAGGTGGTGTTTGCTTAGCTGAGGTTACATCTTGGTCAGTGGGTAAGTCCCACGGTGCCAGGAGGAAGGCATTGCTGTGTTCTCTGCTGCAGAGGACAGATTAAGCTCTTCTACACTTTGAGAGACAGCTGGGCTCCTGTATTTCCATCCTGTTTGTGACATTCTAAACTCAGGATGAAACACTTGGCAGCTCAAGGTCTGAACCCCCACATCCAAGGTCCACCTTTCCAGCAAGCTCTATTGATAATGTTGGCAAAATCTAAGTGAACCAAAGGGTAACACAAGCTGCTGCCCTGCATCCCCTTCATCTTCCCCTTGCAGGTCCCCAGTGCTCACACAGATGCCATCCTTTCCCTGCCTCTGCTGGCACTCACTGAAAGACTCCGGGAAGGGTCTCTGTCCCCCAAGACTGTCCTCTATACCTACTTAGAGAAGGTAAGTGTTCATCCACAGTGAGGTGGACCAGTCAAATCACTTACATTCTGCCTGCCATGCTGTTGGCTGAGAAGACTTGTTGGAGCTGGTGATGACAAGTCTTTAATATCACAGACGTCAAGAGAAAGACATGCTCTGTCTCCTGGGTCAGATCCATCACTGACCACTCCTTTGAGATGGCTTCAACTGGGATGCTCTGGGGAGGGGGTTACCATTCATTCCGAGCCATTAGCCCTTGTTGTGTAGATTGAGGTGGCTACTGAATGCAGATGTGTAACAATGCTGTTCTTAACTAACACCTATTCCTCCATGTGTCTAACAAAGGCTCTGGAAGTGAACCAACAGACAAACTGCTTGCGACATTTTATCCCAGAGTGTGAGGAGCAGCTCCAGGAAATAGAACAGAAGAAGGAGAAAGGGCTGCTCTATGGCATTCCCATCAGCATCAAGGATCACATTGGCCACAAGGTTTTTCCCTTTGTGCCTGTGAAGTGTCCCGTCATGAGCTGGGCTGGGCGGTGAAGTAGGGGGACATAGAGAATGGGGAAGGGACCCAGCTTCTTGTGCACCCCCACACCCCTCACTGGTGAGGCATTACAAGAAGCAGAAAAAGTCTTGACTCCACATAAGCCCCAGCAATAGCTATTACATCCCTGTGTTACCAACAATGTTTACAGAACAAACTCCAAAACACAGCCCAATACTATGTACTGTGAAGAAAACAAACTATGCCAGCCAAAACCAGCACAAACCTCCATCAGCAATAAAAAACCCAGGGGTGAATAGACCCAAATGATTTCTCCTCTGATACAAGACACAGTACAGGCTGCACTAAGGTTGAGGGGTCTAAGGCCAAAGCAAGCCTCAAATACCAATGATAACAGAAAAAGGCTCACACTGTGTCTGTCTGGGATGAACATTCCCTCCCTGAACATCCACTGGTGGCTTCACTTGGACAACAGGACACTGGGTTTGATCCTGAGCTAATGCATCCATGGAGCTGCGTTTGGGTCAGGGCAGAGAAGGAGCATGGAAAAAAGCAAGGACAGCTTCAGGGGAAGCTTTAACCCTATGAATGCTTGGCAGCCCTCTGCCAGAGATGGAAGGACAGGGAACCCTTGACTCTTCATCCACTCACGAGGGAGTGGATTAGTATCAAACACAAAATTCCTGAAGGGGACACTAGATCATCCTTCCATAAGTGCAAGGGAACTGTGCTGACTGTGTCTTTTGTCACTTCTCCTCTGTGCAGGGGCACCTGTCGACCTGTGGGCTTGTGCAATGCCTGGATACTCTGATGAAGGAGGACAGCGTCCTGGTCAAGGTTCTGAAGAGACAAGGGGCCATCCCATTCGCAATGACCAACGTGCCACAATCCCTCTTCAGGTGACATTACATCAAGAAACCTTTCCTTTGGTTGTGCTTCTGAAGGTCAAATCCAGCCTGGAGGTCCCAGGAGAGGCTCCCCACCCTCTCCCAAGATGTTGCCTGGAGAGTCTCTCTTCCATTAGCTGACAACAACCACAACTGAAATAATAGTCAGACAAGATTAAGAGGGAAAAAAACCTGCCATGAATTAAGAGAAATCAAGTGCACTTGTGCATGGGAGGGGGGGCAGAGGCTCATGGGAACGAGCCACGGCCTGAGGGATTTATGGGATGAAAGGTGGGGATTGGCTCTGCCCCACAGGCCGACTGCAAGGGAAAGCCAGAAAGCTCAACGTGTTTGGCTGTGCCTGATCACCTCCTTGCTGGTTTTTCTTCTCCCCAGCTACGACTGCAGCAACCTCATCTTCGGCCAGACTTTGAACCCTCTAAACCACCAGAAGAGCCCCGGGGGCTCCTCGGGTGGGGAGGGAGCTCTGATTGCAGGGGGAGGCTCCATCCTGGGCATTGGCTCGGACATCGGGGGCAGCATCCGCCTGCCCTCCAGCTTCTGTGGGCTGTGTGGGCTCAAACCCACGGCTGAAAGGCTCAGGTGGGTCCCAAGGTCTGCCCTTCCAACCCTGCTAATTGTCAAACTCGGCCAAAAGGGGAAGGTACTCAGCACGTACTTGGAAGAAAGCAAGAGGATGGTTGTTAAAGAGTGGCTTGCTTTGCCCAAAACCTCTCCCAGGAGACATCATGGTTAGAGTTTGTGGGAATTGGTCATGTTTTCATTGTAAATCTAGCCTGGAATTAAAAATAAAAGGGGGTTAAAGTGGTTAAACAATGCCAAAATGGGGCATTTTTGGTTAAACCAAAACTAAGATTGGTTGGGGTTTAGGTTTGGGATTTTTTTTTTTTCATTTCAGTCAAAACTTGCTGTTACAGATAAATCAAATATTTGAAATAATTTCCTCCTGGTTCTGATCCTGAAGGCCTCACTATGTTATTCAAGTGTATTGAGAATATCTCCCAATTACTGAAATGATAATATACTACTTTTTTTTTTTTTCCCAAAAGCCTGTCTGGAGTGACTGGCCCTATTGATGGGATCCTGGCAGGTACAAGAATTTTTAATTACTTTTCTCTATATCCTGTGTAAAGCCCTATGTCCTCCTCTAGACCAGGGAAAACCTGAGACAACCAAGACCTGCCTGTAGTCCATCTGAAACACCCCACCTCATTGCCTGCCCAGCACGGCTGTGTAGAGGGGTGGACCTTTGTGTGGCACATCCATCTGCTCAGTGTGGATATTTGCTCTTGTCCCACTCCAGTGTCTTGTGCACTGGGGCCGATGGCGAGGGATGTGGACAGCCTGGCCCTGTGCATGAGGGCGCTGCTCTGCGAGGAGATGTTCCGGCTGGACCCCACCGTGCCCCCCATCCCCTTCAATGGGGAGGTGAGTCCTCAAGTCAGCACGCCCTGGTTCTTTCCAGGGTGCTGCACATCTTCTTTAAGGGTTCTTTAAAGTTCTCTTTACAGTTCTGGTTTCTAGAACCATGACTTTCTTTGAGGGCACAGTCCATCATTATTAGGGCAAAAATAGGCTGACCAGTAGTTTTCCTGCCTGCCTTCTGAGTTGCCATGTGGGTTATCAGATCGAGAGAACCAAGTAAAGAGTGGGGAAGAAGGCAACACCGGGAGCAAACAGCTGGAGATGTTTAGGGGAAGATGAGACAGGATTAGAAACTGCTGCAGCAAATAACTGAGAGCGTTTCCTTCCCCTCTGCAGCAGACCAACTTCAGGAGGTTTTTTCACCCCTATCCTTTGTAGCAGTGATTGAATCTATTGATCTAGAGTGGCTGTGCTCTCTCTGAAGGGCAACATGAGGGAGGCTGGAGAGAAAGGCAGGGGCAGGCATTTGGAAAGCAGAACCTGTGGAAACTGCCAGCAGCAAAACAGAAAATTAGTTACTCCCTTCCACCTGGAGCCTTTACTTCCTTCTGCAGTGGGTTTCAGCATGTGGGCAGATCTGCCCCCAGCAGGGTGGGTGTCACAAGTGAGGGGTTTAGGTCACTTAAAGAATCACTGTCAAAGGCATTGGAAAAAGCAGGGTTTAATGTAAATTTGCAAAAGGGTGACAGAGTTCAATGGCAGGGTTTGCTCTGTTACTTATTATATAGATGAAGCATACAAAGGATAATCAGCTTTGAGTCACTTTGGAATCATTTTCATGGCGACTGGGGATGCAAAGGGTAGGGAAGACCTTCCACTGAGTCATGAGGTTCAGAGAGGACCCCTTGCTTTTTAAACTGCTGACAGAGTCTAGGTACAGCTGAGTCCAACCCTAGTCCCTGACTGGTCAAGAGTTTATATCTAAGGATTTAATAGGGAAATACAAGGAGTTGGGGAGACTCTCCTGTCGAGTCCCAAGATTCAGAGAGAACCCCCTTGCCTTCTAAACCCTTGACAGAACCTGTGTGTGGCTGGATTAAACCTTAGTCCCAGATCTGGACAACGGTTTATGTTTAAAGGATTTTCTCAGCAATTCCGCTGGGAATAGGAATGCTAAAGTGGTGTCTCTTTGCCCCAGGTGTACTGCAGCTCCACTCCTCTGCGGGTTGGGTACTACGACACCGACGGCTACTTCCCACTGCCCCCCTGCGTGCAGCGGGCACTGAAGGAAACCAGGAGTGCTCTGCAGGCAGCCGGGCACCAGGTGAGCACAACCACCCTCTGCTCTTCCCCCCAGGGTGTCCCCAGCTTCACTCCTCACCAAGGAAATCACGCTTCAGAACCCAGACATAGCTCCCAAGCCCAGCTGTGGGATAACTGATGGAGGAGAAAAGGGCTCTGGAGAGAGCTCAGAGCTGAGCATGGCTGTCAGGGAGGAATAATCCCATGGGGAGATGCCTGGGCTGCAAAAGGGTTGAACTGGAACTTCTGTTGGCACATGGAGCCCAGCAAGGTGCTGCTCTGCCTTGAAATTATATTCAGTCAGGCTTTGGAAATTGTTCTCATCCCCAGGCCGCCACATAATCTTGTGTTTTTGTGCAGTTGGTGCCCTTTTCTCCACCTCGGATCCCCTATGTCATGACTGAACTGTTTTTGAAGACGTTTTTTGCTGATGGAGGCCGTGCTTGGCTGGATGTGTTGTAAGTAGGAGCCCTCTGACAGCAGTGCTGAAAATGTCTCTGTCCCCATGCCATCAGCATGACAAGGCAAAATGAGCCCATCTCTCCCACCCCAAATAGGAAACACTCAGGTCTCTAAGAAAGAGCAAAGAGCTTCTTTGGCATGATCCTCTCTTCTTGTCATCTCTCAGCACAGGAGATATTGTAGATCCAAGCTTGAAACCACAGGTGAATCTCTGCAAGATCCCAAGACCAGTGAAGAAGCTGTTGGCCCTGCTTCTTAAACCTTTGGTGAGTCCCTGTCCCTCAGAATGTGACTGGGGGTTTCCCAGGATGTCATAAGTTACTGTGCCCCCATGTTGTGTCCCTAAGGAACTTCTTGCCTTTCCAGTTTCCCCGCCTGGCTGACTATCTGAGTGCCCTGAGTGGAATGAGGTAAGATGGCATCATCCCCAAGGATGCCCATGAAAAGGGGGCACTACCTTCTCCACTAAGTGTTCATGGTTGGAGGGGTCTGGTTTCACAACAGACTCTGACCTGCTCTCTGCAGGGGTTGTCCTTCTGTTCTGGACATGGCTCCAGCCTTTAGGAACACAGCTCCCCAGTGCTGCACTGCCCCTAGTGATATCCTGACAGGACTGAGGGACTTGAATGGATAAGATCATACAGGAAGCCTGGGGAAAAGACGAGCACGAAATCCAGGCTCATCAGAGAAACCTTCTCTCCAGCACTTCCAGACATTTGCTGCTTCATTGCTTGGCCAGATGCCAAAGGAAACTTTAGAAAGATTGTCAAAGCTGTATTGTTTTAAGTAACTGCTAAAATCACTGGGGCTTATCAACCCAGAGGCTTATTAAAGCAACTCCTCTTCTGCTTAAAGATGTTACTATTGTTTCCACTTGCAGGTCAGTGAAGGAGATGTGGAATCATCACTATCAAATACAGGTACGTTTTGAGGACTTTCAGGCATCATGCTACAAGTTGAGGCTTTATGGAAAACACCAGGTTGGAAGGGGGTTGTGCTGGGGATGAGACAGGACAGAGGGAAAGGCACAGAACAGAGACAGGAATGGGGCAGATAGGCTTTTGGGTCAGCCCAGACAGGACTGTATTGGTTGCCCACAAGGCTCATGCCCAAACACCCATCTTTGACAGCCCCAGCACAGTGAAGGCTGTCTGGAGAGTGGGGATGGCTGAAGAGGGACCTTTCCAGCTCCTGGCCACATGCTGTGGAGGCAAAGTTACACTCCTCTGGCTCTTCCCTCAAGCACTGCTGACTGCTGGTGCCTCCTCAGTTGTGCCAGAGCCTGGTGCATACCCTGAAAAAGCTGAGCTGCTCCTGGCACGGGCATGGCCTCCATGTCATCTCCCCTCTCCTCCCCAAGGCATACCGCTCCGAGTTCATCACCCGGTGGAAGGAACTCCATCTGGATGTCGTTCTGTGCCCTGTCCTGGGGCCTGCCTTCACCCCAGGATACCCTGGGAAACTTCTCAGTAAGTGAGTCTCTGGGACCTTCCCGGGAGGGCAAAGGACTACAGTGGTTGAGACTGGAAAGAAACATCCAGTACCACGGGCTAGGCATTTTATGGGAATCAGAAATGAAAAGTAACTACTTTAGAGCTATCTGAGCAGATGGACACAGAGTTCTGAGGGGCTTCAGGGAACGTGGAATGTCTAAGTTTGAAATAAGAGAGGAGACTGTGACTGGCTGGTTTCTCTTCTGCTCCTCTCAGCTGCCATCTCCTCCACAATGCTGTACAATGTCTTGAACTTCCCTGCTGGGGTTGTACCTGTCAGCACGGTGACAGAAGCTGATGAGGAAGAGTTAAAGCTTTACCAAGGATGCTGTGAGGACCCCTGGGACCGGACACTGAAACAGGTACAGAAAGTGGTTAACTCCTATCAGGGGCTCCCAAATACCTTCATCAATATGAGCACAGTGCCAAAAAACTTTACCTCTTCTTTATATACCCCTTGCTAATCCCCAAGTCCACCTTGCATATACCCATTGCTTTTCTCCCAAGCTCCCAAAAACCTAAGTCACTAAGCTTTGGGGGGACTACAGGAGCTGGGTTTATAGGCTGAAGCCAGAAAGCCATGCAGCATGGTTTCTGTGAGCCTGGCCTTGTGACACCACAGCCCACAGCACTGCACTGCACTTTTCCTCCTGCTCCGTGGCACCTTCACCAGGCCCAGGTGTTCAGTCCAGCAGGGAGCAGGAATCAGGATGCTGAAGGAAAAGGGATGTGGCTACAAGACCACTGAAAGCAGAGCTGGTTGGGGTGCATGTGGGAGGCATCTCAAACATGTTACCCAAGATTTGGCAACCATTTCTATGATGAGAACAGAAAGAGCCTTCCCTCTGCCCCAGCACACAATGGTTCAAATGACAGGGCTCAGCCTCCAACCCCTTCACTCTCTGGGATGAGCCACATGCCTAAAACAGGTTTCCAAAAGTCGCTGGAGGTCTGAGCCCACCAGGTAACCCCCCTCACTGCTTGTGTACCCACCACAGGCTGTGTCGGGAGCCGTGGGGATGCCCGTGGCCGTGCAGTGCGTGGCCTTGCCATGGCAGGAGGAGCTGTGCCTGCGGTTCATGAAGGAGGTGGAGACCCTCAGCCGTGAGGAGAGAGTGGCATAGCCCCTATTGTCCCCCCGAGGCCAAAGGGACAGCGCTGCATGACTGCCATCAGCAGGGCAGAGACTACAGTGAGGAGGAAAGGACAAAGGAAATGCCATTTCCTGACCCCTCTCCTTGCCAGTAAGCACAGATCCTGTACAGAACCAGGATGCCATGCAGGCAGCAGGACTGGTCTAAGATGGGTTCAGCTGATGATAAATCTGTGCACTGCACCTTCCTGCAAGGACAGATATGGATGGGGGTTCACCCCTTCACCACCATTTCCATCAGTGCTGCCTCTTGCAGAAACAGGGCCATGCTCAGAGAAAAGGGTTACAAAAGCTCACTAGTGCTTCTTGCTGGCCCTAGTGTAACTTCATATGGATGTAACCGTGGGCTGCCTTGTGAGGAATACAGCCATGTCCACCCTCTCCATCATTGTATTTTGCTCACAAAAATAAAGATGTAGCAATTAAGCAACTTCTATCATAAACTCCAGTAATCTTTCACTGATGGCTATGATTCTATACAGCTCCTACTCAAAATCATCCAAACACCTGTCCACTGGACATTAAATGGCATCTTGCATAGGAGCACTCACACTTCCCCATAGCTTTCCTGCTCATGAGGGCTGCCAGCAGTCACTGGCCTTTCCACAGCACCAGATCTCCAGCATAACAAACACAATTCCAACCTCAGGCTGCTCTTTCTGAAGGCAGGAGATAAGCAGAGACAGATGCAACCCACTTATGCAGATGGTGAGACCTGGGACAGAATGACTGAGATTCCCCAGATGGTGTTTGTTAACCCAAACCTGTTCAAGGAGGATCAAAGCAGTCAGACAGGAGGGAGAGAGTGCCATCCATGCAGGGCCATTTATCCTGTCCCACACAGACGGAGAAACTGCTCCCTCTGATAAGACCTCTCTCCTAGATTAAACATCTCAGTCTCAAACAGATAAAATATTCATAAGACTTCACAGCAGGTCTTTCTCATTTATTTTCTATGTCCGCAGTAAAAAAGCAGACTTCCTTTGGGACATTAAAAAAAATAAATAGCAAGCAGTTGTACTTTCCCAGGAAATTTGGGTTATTTCCTGACAGCAAACAGACATAGTCTGTTGCCCCTTCTACATCCGACGTAATTTGCAGAAATACATAGGTCCAAAGTTGGCTGTGAGGTGAGGCAGAACAAGCTCCCCCAGCCGGCAATCTGAGAAGAAGGAAAACGTGTCCTGGAAGAGTGTCCGAAAGGTGCTCAAGTCCACAACATGGATATTGATGTTAAACTGGGTTTCTGCAATCTCTATGGCTCGCTCGATCACACACTCATTCTGCAGCGGGGACAGGGAGCACGTGGAATACACCACCTCTCCTCCTGGCTTGGCAGCGAGGATCCCAGCCCTGCCAACAAGATGAACACACATATCACCACAGGAAGAGGAGGACTGTATGGGACACAGGCACTCCCACCCACTAAAATTGGGAAGCCAACAGGTAAGTCATAGGAAGTGACAGACAAATCTCTTTGAACTCCACGAACTCTGCAGTCTGTGTCACTGCAATGTGAGGACTGTTTCAGGGCAGGGCAATGAGTCAAAGAGATACTTAGTACCTATGATCTGACCAAGAACATTTGCACCTTCTTACACTTATATTATGCTTTGATGTCTTCCAACTATTGCCCTTCCAGAAAACTACACGTGGTTTCCACATTTCCCAGTTGGGGGCAGGCAAAGTAAGAACAGGTTTCAGCGCTGGCCACAGAGAGCTGCTACTGTAACACAAACAGCATCAGGATACAGCCTCAGCTCACTCACATCAGCAGCTGCAGCTGCAGCATCGGCAGCATCTGACGCTCCTTGGTTCGCCTCTTGTGGAAGATGTTGTTGTCCTCCTCCATGGCAGAGTGCCTGTCCGTCGTGCAGGGCACGTCCACCAGCACCTGCAGCAGCAGAGGTCCCTGTCAGTCCTGTGGCCAGGTCAAGCTCAGGGAGTCCCCTCGTGCAGCTGCCTCATGCCCACCTCCTCCACACTCACCACGTACCAAGCAGCCCTCAGTGCCTGAGCGTGGGTGTGCACCATGCTGAGCTGTAATCATCTGGCTGCTCTGGCATTTTGGGAATGTGCAAACAGGCCCAGAAATGGTGGAAAACAACCCCCACTCATTTAACATTCCTGCTCCAGGTGTCTCCCTGGAAGACTTTACTGTAGCACACACGGCCAGTGCTCCTACAGTGATGCCTCCCAGAGTACCAAATCCAGCCCCTGGAGTTCCAAACCCAGGCACTGAGACTGGACGAGGCTAAAAAACCAGAATTATCTAAACTTCACATTAAACCCCTTCCAGATGATGGACAAGAACAGGATTTCTATGTGATAATACAGAGGCAAATAAAGGTGCAGCTCTGGATCCACTAGATCCTGCAGGAAGGGACAGCAGGAGGAAGTATTACTACCTATCTTAGTAGTCTGTCTTTCTCTGGACTTAAAATTATGGGAAACTATACAGTTACTATAGGATAAGCTGCTGTCTTCCTCAAAAAGAGGGTTTATCTTCACCAGCTCCCAAAAGCCTACCTTATGGAAAGTGCCACCTTCCTCGTCCTTCCAGTCCCTTCCGTCATAGGACGTGACACTCACAGATTCCCTGACTTCTTTGGGAACATAGTTATGGAGAATCTGGTGCAGCCTCTTTGTCCGGGAAATGGAAATGTCATTGGCTGCCAGATGCCCTGCAGGGACAGAACAGGAACACTGGGAATGTCACGCCTGCAAAAACACGCCTGATTCCCAACTCTGATGGCCAGAGATGATTAACAGTCAGACATTAATGGGCACAGCACACTCTTCTAGCTCTGTTTAAGGAAGGGCAACAAGGGAACACCCACCTCCACTTACACAAAGCCCAGTCTGCAGCAGAGCCAGAGTCTTGCCACCTGGAGCCGCACAGAGGTCAAGGACAAGGTCATCCGGGTGCACATCGAGTGCAAGGACGGGCAGGAGAGATGCTGCATCCATGAGATAATAACCAAGGAGCCCCAGAGTGTCCGGCCTGGAAATCACCAGTTTGCATGACAAAAGCAAATGAGCAAGGGGAAAAAAAAAGAAAAGAGAAGTTGGAAGTGAGGGCTGGGACGTGTGGAAGCAGCCCCCCAAGGCTGGCAACGGCAGTGAGCTGTCTGGGCAGGGATGTCTCACCGTGCAGGGTGAAAGCGCGTGATGTCGCCCCTGGGGAAGGTGTAACACCTGATTTTGGAGCTGATGGAGGCACGAAACGGTAGCGGTGGTGATGTCTCTGCCTGTATCACAGTCCTGCCCTCAACAGAGCCCTCCTGGGTGCCCCTCACTGCTTCCCTCACAGTTGCACCCCGCTGCGATTGCTGTGCCTTTTGGAGGGCTTCGGAAACGAAATCGGTGGCATTCAGCAGCTCCAGCTCTTGGATGACATCCTCGGGGGCAGAGAAGTTGTTGAGGAGGGCGCCGTACTTCTGCTCGCAGAGCAGGCCGACACGGACAGAGGGCCACAGCTCCCTGAGGTGCAGGCTGTAGGTGGTGTCGAAGTGGTGCAGGGCCAGCCGCGTGGACGGGATGCGGGGGGCTGTGGTAGCCTTGGGGGGGAAAAAATCAAGAGACATTAAAAGATAAAACAGCTCGACATCCCAATGCCCCCACCCAGTGTCCATGTGCTTCTGGGAGAATCCAGCGCTGGGTTCTGTGATGCCAGAAGTCCACGGGGCCCCTCCTCTGCCCCTAAAAGTGTCAGGCACAGGTGAACCCCGACACCCACGGGCTGATGGTGCCCTGGGGAGGGACCAGGAGCACAAATGTGACAGGGCTCGAGAAAAAGGCATGAAGCGGAGACAGGAGAGGCTTAGGTTAGGTATCAGGAGAAGGCTTTTCATCCAAGGGGTGACTGAGCACTGGAAGAGGCTCCCCAGGGAAGCGGCCAAGCCTGACAGTTCAAGAAGCACTTGGACACATGGCACATGGTGTGATTCTTGGGGAGTCCTGCGCAGGGCCAGGAGTTGGACTCGGCGATCCTGACGGGTCCCTTCCAGCTCGGCACATTCCGTGATTCCATAGAGGGCCGGGCGGGGCTGGGGGCACGGAGCGGCGGGGCGGGCGGAGCGGGGCAAGGAACCAGCAGGGCCCGCGGGAGAGGCGCGGGGTGCGAGCGGCGCGGAGCGGCCGCGGCCACGGGCAGGGACCACCCCCCGGCCCCGCTCACCCACTTCTTCTTGTGCCGGTGCCGGCGCGGCCCCGCTCCCAGCACCGCTCCCGCTCCCGGTCCCCGCCGCAGCAGCGATGCCACAGCCCGGCCGTGCCCGCCAAGCGCCGCCATCGCTCCCACCACGTGCCTTCCGGGGCGGGCCCCCGGAAGTGCTCCTGGCAGGGAGGGAGGGACGGATGGAGGGACGGACGGATGGACGGAGCTCCGAGAAGTCCGCTGGAAGGTGGCCCTGCCCATGGAACCAAATTATCTTTAATGCCCCTTCCAACCCAGCCGTCCTGTGGTTGCTCAGCTGGGTTTGGGCATCCGCTACTGAAAATGACCCAGCAACAAACAAACTGCTGCAGGAGAAACACACACGCACACAGTTCGACCCCGCACAACAAAAGCTCTTGAAATTAACATGTTACACTTACCCTGAAAAAGGCCTGTTTCGACCCCCTTAGGGATTAAACTTGAAATCCACCAGCAAAAATACTATCGACCAGTACATGGATAAAGAGCAGCCAAATTGAGAAGGTTGCAGTTTTAATTCCACTTTGAAGAACAGCTGCCCTGTGAAATGTCCTAGTTTTCCTGCTAGTAAAAATCTTACTCGCAAAGGGAGGAGGCAGAGCACAGACAGGACAGTCCCAGGTGAGCAGAAGGGGCTCATGACTCACACAGGAAAGCTTTAGTTCCCCCCAGTGACTTTGGCTGGGGTTTGAGCAGGTGAACCAACACCCTGTGCCTCCACAGCCACGTGGTTGGCTTCGCAGGCAAGAAGGCAAAGCTGGTGCAGCCGGGAAGCTCTTCCTGCTGCTGTAGGAGACACTGAGGGACAGGTGACAGCTTTCTTCTAAGGGGGGGAACTCCTCTTTCCTAGAAAAGGGTCACTCGTTCAGTTTTAATTGTTTAATTTAGTCAGAACACACTGTGGGAACAACACTGGTCCGGGAAATAATCTTTGTGGCTTCAACAAACCACTTCTTCCCTGTGGGATTGTGCTGTAGCTGCTGTGTATCATAGCTGCAGAAAAAGGACATTCCCACAAGTGAGGATGACTCTCCCCACTAAATTGGGCTCTGACACCCACTGATTTCATCTTAACCCCATACAAATCAGAAGCACAAGAACCTGGAAATAAACAGAGAGCTCTTCCATGGAAACTCTGAAAGTTTATTATGGAAAATTACAGAACATAACCACGTGTTTTTTTGCACAGCTGCACATCTTCCAGCAGCACAGAGGCAGTGACACACTGCCAGGAAGCCGTTTTGTTGATGCTCAGTATGGAGGATGGACTGCAGGAAGCAGAACTGTGATCCAGGAACCACTGACACCAGATGTGGAAGCAGATGGCCAATCACGCCCACCTTCACTTCAGTTTAGTAAAAAGTTTGTGAGCAACCTGAAAAGAGAAAGAGCCCTCAGTAACTCATGGTTTGGGGATGGAAATCAGCAGTTTTCTGGACCACCAATGCACAGGGCACCGCAGCCCTCCATTCCTCTCAATGTTCTGCAACAGATTCAAGAAAACTAACAAGATGTCTCATAAAGCTTCAGCTCAGATTAAAAAGGTTTAAGATGGCATGTACAAGATTGAAATGGCCGAGTGCAATCTGCAGGGCACAAACAGTGGGGTTTGATTTATTTAATTGTTTTAACAACCTACCAAATCGCAGCTGCACCTGTTGGAACGTGAAGGAACCAACCATTCAGCAAGAGAAAGGCATCAAGGCTCATTCTCTCAGAGCTCCCTCTGACTGAGCAGCCACCGCAGCACACACTGGACCCACCAGCCCAGCCAGCAGGGCGGCTGCAGGCAGCTCTGCCCCGGCTCCCGGCGGGCACCCCGCACTCACGCAGTGGTCCCTGGCGTGCAGGAAGTCGAAGAGCTCCTCGGTGCACTGCTCCTCCGTGTGGGAGCGGGAGGACACCCGCGCGTCACACTGCTCCAGCCGCTCCCGCGCCTTGGCGCATTTCTCCGTCTGCTCGCAGTGCTCCCGCACCGTGGTTAAGGGATCCTGCGGACACGGCGCCGCGCTGAGAACAGGGACACCCCCACACGCCGTGTCCCCCCGAGCCTCAGGAGGGAACCACACGGCCCGGGCGGCGCTGCCCCGCCCGGCCCCAGCCCCCGAGCCCGGCAGTCCCCGCCGCGGCTCCCCGCCTTACCACCAGCTCTTCCTCTTCCTCCTGCGGAGAGAAAAGAGAGCACAGCGTCAGGGCGGCCCGCACGACCCGCTGCCCCTTGCCGGGGGCCGTCCCGCCCCGCTCACCTCGGGCTCCCCGTGCCGCCCCATCGCGCCGCCGCCGCCCCGAAGGACTCGCCAGGGTCACCCTCCGGAAGCGGCGCCGGAAGCGGCCCCTCGGGGGGCGGTGCCTCCCGCCTCCCCTGCCCTTCACAGCATGGCGGCCGCCGGGGTCGCGCCCGTGACGGCGCCAGCACGGCCACTGCTGGGCCTCCCGCCCGTTTCATCGCTTCTTTCCCGGGGGTCGCTGCCTCGGAGCCCTCCCCGCCCCGCCCCGGCCCGGCCCGGCCCGGCCAGCTCCGCCGCTCCCCACGACCTTCCCAACATGGCGGCCCGCCCCGCCTCACAAGATGGCGGGCGGGGCGGGGCGATGTGGTGTGGTGTGGTGCGGGCGGGCGGTGCCGGCGCGGCGATGGCGGCGGAGGGGCCGCACAGCCTGTTCTCGCTGAGCGCGGCCGCCGTGAGCCGCAGCATGGGCGCCCTGGAGCGGGACGTCTGGGGTAAGGCGCGGGCGGCGCGGGGTGGCGGGGCGCGGGGCCCGGGGCCTGCCCGCACCCTGCCGCCCTCTCCCTCTCCGCAGCGCTGCCCGGGCACCTCCTGCGGGGGCTCCTGCCGCTCCTCTCCGTCTTCCGCCTCGAGCGGGCCGAGGGCGCCGCCCGGAGAGCAGGTGACACCGCGCGGGACGGCGACGGACCCCAGGGGACCCCCGGGCGGGAGGGATGGGCCCCCAAAGTGATGTGGGGAGAGGCTGCGGGGATGCCCCTACAGCCAGAGAGGGCAGTGCCACACCAGAGGCACCCGCGGCTGGAGAGAGCACTCTCTCCAGGCTGGAAAAGGGTGAACCCCGCTGGCGGGAGGATTCCCCCGCAGCAGCCCCTGCGCGGGGCTGGGACGCTCCGCTGCATCCATAGATGCTCCGCTCCCAGGCAGGATTCCCGCACCGCTGCGGGCGCTGCTGGGACTTCGCTCCATTTGAGGACCAGGAAAACCTGCCCTTTATAACTCGTGTCCCTCCAAAGGCAGCGGTTGTCCCCCTGCCGCGGGGTGTGGGTCTGTGCTCGCGGCACCCCGGCGAGCCCCGGGGCAGAGCGCTGCGATGGGGAGAGGGATAAAAGCACCCTGGTGATGGTTTTCCCCACCCAGGCCTCTCGACACAGCCCATCTGGCGCCAGCTGTGGGACGATGTGATGAAAACCAGGCCACCCAACTCAGAGGTGAGGAAACGCCGAGGTGGGAGAAGGGCCACGACACAGGTGCCCCGTTTCTGATGCTTTTCATGAGGTTTTGTTTCTGGCCACCTTGGAATGATTGCTGGTGTTTGTTTGTAAGTGTTCATAGAGCTCTGGACCAAGACATTACCCTGGTAGCACAAACATTTTGGGAAACAGGGTTCATAGAAGGAACTGTAGTGTGCAGCCATACCCTTCATCTCCCAACAGTGAGTTTGTCAAAATAATAAATTCTGTCTTCAGAGATTCCCAGTGAAACAGATGAAACCCGTGTCTTATGTCATGCTTACACCTACGCTGGCAAAAACATATGCTGATGTCTTAGAAAGCATGAGAAAAATACTTAGAGAAGACAGTGAGTTTGCAGAATGGTTTTATGTAGGAAAACTGAAGCAGCTTTATTGATTCATCATCATAAAAGAATCATTAACAGAGAGCTTAATAGATGCCTGTAGATAGATGCTCAGGAAGAGAATTGAAGGTGACATGTTTTTTAACAGGCAAAATCATGGCTCAGCTTCAAACCACTGAATATGTTTGAATTGGGTCAGAAGCAGAATTAAGAGAGCAATGGGAGTAAACTCAGGTTTTCAAGGAATACACTGAGGAAGGATGCTGAGAACTAGAAAGGTGGTCTCAGTGTAGGTAGCAGGAGGGTTTTTTGGACCACATTGACCAGGTTAGCAGAGAGCAGTAATGTAACTAAAAAACAAGAAAAATTCTGACTTTCTGTTCATATGCCCTGTTGCTCAATTGCAGAATATAACCTGCTGGAGGAAGAAGTTTCTTGAAACGTTTTTCTCCAATGTCCTTCATGGTGTCTTGGATGTTTCCTCTGACTGGCGCCTCAGTGACCATCATTTTTCGCCGCTGCTCCACAGCTCCCCACACGTTTCCCAGCTCACCCTCTGCAACATGCTTCAGGGTGCTGTGGAGCTCACTGCTGAACACAACCACAAAGTGCTGGAAATCCTGGCTGGCTCCCTGCGCATCCTGAAGTTCCAGCACCTCCTCTCCTCCGACCAGTCCATCAGGCGTTCGCTGGTTTTGCTTCTCCACCGGCTGATTCACCATGGCTCTGTCACCCAGGTGTCCATGTATTCCTGGCCTGTTCCTGACACGGTTCTTCTCGTTCTCATTTTGAGCATGAGCGCTGGGTTTTGGCGCTCGGGAAACGCCCTGGGGTATCACAGCAGCCCATGTGGCCTTTGCAGAGAGGAGGACAAAGCCCCAAGCCAGGAGTCAGTGCAGGAGCGAGCAGAGAGGGGCCGTGACGCTGAGAGGGAGGGGAGCCATGGTGAGAACCAGAAGGGATTCCCCGAGGCCCTGCAGGAGGCTGATGCTCACCTGAACTCTGTCCTTTTGGATCCGAGAAATTCTCCCCAAGCGTATGAGGAGACAAGCAGCGAGGGGCCCTGTGACCACCCCAGCAGTCAAGGGGGATCTTCCCCTCGCTGTGGCTCAGGGCAGCTGTCCTGTCACCCTGTTCTTCGAAAGACACACAGACGGCTGAAACCTGCAGTGGGGAGGAAACGTCGCTGCCTCAGACAGAGCAGGGGATCCTGTGCTGACCCAGAAGACCTGTATGATTTTGTTTTTACTGTTGCTAGAGAGGATAATTCAGGGCTACTTGACAAAACCAGCACCACAGAGGGAGAAAATGTGGAGAACTGGACTAGTTCCTCCCCTGGATCTCCATGCACTGGCCATGCTGATTGTAGGAAAAGAGGAGGACCTGCGGGGATCTTTTCTTCAAAAGCTGCTCACCGCTTCCGAAGCGTGTCCACCCTGGAACTGTTCTCCATTCCTTTGACTGGGGAGACATGTCGGACTCTGAGTAACCTGCTGAGCTCCTGGGTGTCTTTAGAAAATTTGGTTCTGTCTTACAATGGTCAGTGCTGTGAACAGGGTGCTTCCTTTCAGCCCTGCTCTAATGGTCTGACTTACTGCCCAAATTTACCCTGGTTTTGTTTTTACTGGGAGAGGCATTGTGAGAGTGTTGGTGCCTCATCTTGAGAAGGGCATCAGGAGAGATGTTTAATTTAGAGTGTGAGGACTTGTTTGAGGGAGAGGATGGGTGTTTCTGCTCCAGAACAGCCCTTGTCTTTGTGCTTAAACGCCCTTCAGAGAGGGCGAAGGGAAGAGCCAGATCTCCATCTCCCATGTACAGTGTAGAACACGCAGATAAGGCATTCTGTGAGTTTAGCCTTTGGCTCAGGTTGTGTGGCCATTGGTGCAGCTCCAGCTGCTTGTGCATCAGTGTCTGTATGGACACAGCTAACGCAGTTCTGTACCAATGCTGTTCCAGGCCTGGATGCCAACATCTGCTGCATTCTCTCTGGGCTCCGGGCCCTCTCCCGCCACCCGGACTGCCACCTCCGTGTGCTGCGCGTGAGCGATGTCTTCTCCCACATGCCTTGCATGGAGCTTGTTCGCTGCATCCTGAGCGCCTTTCCACAGCTCCATACACTCTCTGTCAGCTTCGACCTCAAAAACCAGCTGGAGGGGAACAGGCCAGAGGGGAATCCAAATTGCAGTGAGGTAGAAATCCCAGGTAGGAATCATCGTTCTGAGTGATGACCAGGACTTGGCATGCAGATAGGACTGTAAAAGCTTGGCACGTGCTTCACTCTGCACTTAGAGTGGTGTGTTATTAGGCAGTTACAGCCTCACCTTTCTGATTTAGTTGTTGTTGCAGTTTGTCACTTCCAGTCTGTTGGGTTCTCTGTGGAGCCTGAGTCTTGGAGAAAGCATTTTATTGCTGTAAGCCAGCCTGCTGCAATATCAGCTTTGTATAGGGCCAGTCATAACCTGCTAGCTGTGACTGTCCATGGGGAGCATATCCCACCTCTGGTCTGGCAGGAGTCCTGGAACGAGCCGTAAGTGACTGCCATTACCATAGGTCTGAGTTGCCACAGAGCTCTGTGGAGCAGGGCACATTGTAGAGGCAATTTCTACCAACCTAAATGATAGTGGTGTCAGGCATACACACTTCCTGCTTGTTGTAGGACCAGCTACATTGAAGATGGGCACTCCAAGCCAAACTTTCATTGTTCCTTGTCTTTTCTTCCCTTAGAAAGCTGCCTGGAGCAGCTGGAGATCCGATTCCCCCGGGAACCTCTGCACACCACATTCCTGCTGCCAGTGCTCAAGGCATCCAAGTCCCTCCAGCAGCTGTCTCTTGACAGTGCCACGCTGCCCTGTTCTCAGGAGCTTGGGCTCCTTTTGGAGGCACTCAAAGGTATTCTGCTAACCCTTGGGAAGCATCTCCAGGGCACACACAACGTAGCTTCCTTCAGTGTGGACATTCCTAAAGTCTCCTGAGAAAAGGGAACAGCCAGCGAGCCCCCATTCTGTGCTGAGTATGCCAATGATCCTGCACAGCAGGATGGTTCCTTTTTAATTACCCACAATCCAGCACAAATTACCTACAGTCCAACTCAGTTTCTGGGTGTTAGCTGGTAGCTGGGTCAGGGGTGTACACTGCTTTTCCTGAGAACTTGTTTTGCTTTTAGAGTATACTCCAAATTTGAAGAAACTGAGTTTTCATGATGTGAACCTGGCTGAGCACCAGAAAGAAGTTCTGCTTTTGCTTCAGGATCCCGTCCTGCAAGGTACAGCAAACTCCTGGGTGGTGGTGCTTGGATAGAAGCTGCTGGTGGCTGCTTTTGACTGGCTGACATCAAGATGTGATCTTTGGATGTGTAAGGTTTAGCCAAATGTCACAGTCCTTGGAGCAGATCTGTAACTGTTAGCAGAGTGGGAATGTGCCTGGTTTTTTATGCCAACAGGGCATAGAGGAGCAGCTGTAAAGCTGACATATGTTGCGGAGAAGAGTTTGTAGTCTTGGCTATAAAACAAAAGATTTTTAACCTGCAGAGCACATCAGCATTTAACTGGGTCAGCTGACAAAGCCACTTCCCTAGGTGTGATCAGCTCTCTTCCTGACAGAGCAGAAGTGCTGTTATATGCAACCCACTGCTGGGGGAGCTTTTTTATTCCATATGGATTAGGGACTGGAACTGTCTGCAGAATGTAATCATGGAATAATGAGGTGCAGGGAATACTCCCATGTACTGTCAATCTGTTTCTTCCACAGAAATCACATTTTCCTTCTGCCGGCTGTTTGAAAGCTCTACTGCTGAGTTTTTGTCAGAAATAATCAGTACAGTGAAAAGAAATTCATCCCTGAAGAGCCTCAAACTGCCCGGGAATCGCCTTGGTGCGTACTGTGGGGCCTTAGACGAGCTCCCTTGGAGGTAACTTCAGGGCTGGAGTCAGGAGGATTGACAGTTGGGGACTGCAGTGCTTAAATTACCACATGCATGAACAGAGTGGATTCAGTTCACAAGTTAAGGAGCACTAAGTTAATTTTTTAAAAGCAAAATTTCAGTTGTGTTCAGCAATGTACCAAGGGCCCAAGTGCTGTGTGGGCATTACAGTTGCTTTACTCTGCAGCAAAATCAAGTAACAGGTCTCCATATTTGACTGAACACTGATCTTCAGGCTCTTTAACAGGAATAGATCCAGCAGCAGATGTTCTGTGTGTCATTCAGTGGTGCAGATTTTGCCCAAGTTTGGGCATTTTGTGTCTTAACAGCTGTTGGCAGCTACTGGAGGGATGGGAACAAGTGAAGGAGAAGTTTGTGTCTAAGTAGAACTGAATTTCCAGAAATTATAGGCTTTTTGGATCACAGTCCAAGTAGAAATATTTGAGAAATTAATTTCAGGTCAATCAGAATATTGCTTTCTGTTCTAATGAAATAAAACAGGAAAGCTCGGCATAACCTGTATACACTTATTTTCTAAAACAAAGCTGCATGTGAACTTCTCTAACAAAACTAGAATTTTTCCAGAGAAACAAACTGCCCTCACAGCAAATGTTTTCATTGCCTTGAACACTGCTTGGAGGGATGAGATTACTTTAGGCCTCTTAGGGGGACAAATTGAGGGTGCAGAGATGGGCCTTTTGTGCTGCATTCACATGCTTACAGCCTCCTTTCTGCACTATTTTCCCAGCCCCATGGCCACTTAAAATTTAAAGACAGTTCCCAGTTTGTATCTAACAGTGACATTTCTCCCCTTTTAGGGAATCACAGGCTGGTTGCCCTTGCAGACATTTTCTCTGAAGATTCCTCCTCTTCTCTTTGCCAGCTGGATGTCAGGTATTCTGCTGCACTAAACACTGAATTTCTTGTTTGGGGAGGGACAGAGCTGAACTGGGCTCTGACATCAGGAAAACCTGGGCAGAGCTTTGTTCATTTCTTGAGAGAATGTGTGCCCAAGAAAAGCTAAGTGCTGCAATGGGCACATACAACCTCAGGGACCTCTAGCATCTCTGAGGCATCTCAGTGTCCCTTTTATATAACCTCCACCTTAAAAGCAGCTTTGGGTTTGCTGCTCCCTTGGGAGGCTGCTGCAGGCCCTCTCCAAGCTGTAGTTCAAACATCCTTACATACATTTATTCTTAGACATCAGTGTGAACAGCTCTGTTCCCACTGCTCCTGTGTGGGAAGAGAACGTTGTCATTGTCCCTGTCAGATCCTGTGAATGCGTCTGCATTCCTTTCCTCCTCTTTGGTCTTCTATCTGAACTGCTGCTCTCTTCTTGTGCCTGAATGGCTATAAAGATAGGCAGTAACCTTCATGAAGTACATGGCGGGTGGCATTTCTGCAATACTAACAATTGCTTTGCTTGATTCTGCCCCCACCCCTTCCTTGCATTCCAATGGCTCAGGTTGCAGAGACACAGGCTTGACATTTTACTTAACCACAGCTACTCCTTCAGCAGCCTTGAATCCTGATTGTTACCATGCCTCTGACAAAACTTAAGTCCAGCATGCAGCTTGATATTTACTTACACATCTATGCAAGGGAATTGACCTTTTAATCTGCTAGAAACACCAGGACCTGACACATGCTCTTCAGATTTTCTCAGGAGGAAGAGATAAATGATCACTTACTGCTGAGGCTTGTGCTGGGACCTGCAGCTTGTGGCAGGCCCCTTGGTCCAGGCAGTTGACAGCTGCTGTGAGAATGAAGTGCTCCTGGCACTGCTTAGCCAGCAGCTTGGGCCCAGCAACATTTTAAGGCCACATCTAGGTCTACTTAAGTCAGTGGAAAGAGGTCAGGATAATGAGTTTCATTTGTCAGTGCTTACCACCTTAGTTTTAAAGTTTCCAGCCCTTCATATTACCGTGCTTTAGTTTTGTTTTTCACGAAAAACTAACAGACCACTCACATTTTGTGCTGCTGAATGTGCTGTTTGCCTTGAAACATCCTCAGGTACCTGCACTGGCAGTTACTAGAAGGAACAATCATTTAAACTGCTCAAAGTATAGCCTAGACTCTTAATGATTTTTCTTTTCCTTCTTTCCCTGGAAAGCTCAAATTGCATCAAACCCGATGGGCTCCTGGAGTTCACAAAGAAGCTGGAAGGCCACATCCAGCAGAGAGGGGGACAGATTCAATTCACACACCTCCGCCTCTTCCAAAATTGGCTGGACCAGGATGCAGAAACAGCTCAAGAAGCCCTTCGGCGTCTCAGAGCTGTGTGCAGTGTGGTGAACAACTCGTGGGACTCCTCCCAGGCCTTTGCTGACTACATCAGTGTCATGTGATGGACAGGAGAAAACACATCAGCTTGAACTACACAGTTTAGTCCCTGGCCAAGAAGATTTATTTCACAGCACAGGTGGGGGTTTGTTCCCCTGGTTCAAGCAGTACAGACTCTGTTCTGTCACTTTTCTAGTCATTTGAAGGGGTATGAGAGTGAAGTGACGTACAAGACCATGTAGGTCAAGAGCTGTATTTCCAGGTGATCCAACTACCAGTCTGCTTTGTGTATTTTATATGGGACATACATCAAAGGGGTTTCTGTGACTTCCTGCAGATTTCTAAACAGTTATCTATTTCATTGGGTGTTGTGACACATTCATGTTGTTTCAGCCCATGTCTCATCAATAACCATCTCTATCATGGGAGAGACTCGAGCCCTGTGGTTGTGGTCCTTGGCAACCAGCTCTAGGTGACCTTGCTTTTGAGGAGGGCTGTTGGACAGTAGCACCTGAGGTCCATTCTAACTTCAGCCATGCTGTGAAATAAGACCTTCCTCCTCTTAAGGGGAGTAGAAAATAAGCTTAAAAGTCCCCAGGCTTGACCTCTTCCATTTGGAAAATTTTACTTTATACCAAAAAAATACTTTATGTACAAAGTAGCTTGCTGTTTATTTGCCATCCTGTTCCCTTTTCCAATGTCTGCAGTCATTTTACAGACGTTTTGAATAGTTTGGTCTTTTGTAACATTTTTACAATAAAAATATATTTAATACCCCTAATGTACCAAAGTGAATTTTATTACTGGCTGGTAAGGTGATCTCAGTTGAAACACTGCTAGATCAGGGGATCCTTCCCCTAACAAAGCAAGTGGTTTTAGAAATGGAGTTACCGTAATAGAGCCTGATTTTCTACTGCCTGTGTGATCTTTCCATACCAACTAAAATTTTTTCCTCTTGTACAAATCTTTTTGTTCCCAAGTAATCAGCAAGGTTCACATTTCACAGCAGAAATGGATCCTGCAAGTTTTGATCAGCAGCTGTAAGCCAGAGCTGTCAAGTAAAAAACAAAACCAAACACGACTGCATATCAAGCACTATAAAAATCCAGGCTTAACAAACCTGGCTGAGTAGAAAGGCACAGACACCAACAGCAGGAGAACCAGCCCTAAATCAGATCAAGCATGCAAGGTCCTGTTATTCCCAGTTCCCAAGGAGCTGTTTTCCAGGCACACAATACAAAAGCAGAGAAAAAGCCACGGATTCCTTGCTGCTGCAGTAGACTGAACACTGCCAAGGGCTTTCCCGCTGCTCAAAAGCCACACTGTTGTGCTATTCCATGGCCACACAACAGTCCAGCAAGTATAGCTACCCCCCTGCCCCTTTCCTTGAAAGGGATTAAAGTGGGGCAGGCTGCCACAGCACCCTGCCCTGGCCCCCACAGGGGACAGTAATGTGTTAGGGAATTCCTCGCTGCTCCTCATGGGAGTGATGATGGAAAGTGAAGGTGACGGCAGCATCCCATGCCGCCTTCAGCACAGAGTCTTGCAGCCCCCGCTTATCAGCACAGTGATTCCACTGGGAGAGGTCTGAGGTGCAGTCGGACCCTTCAGGAGGGGGCCGTACCTGGTGGCCATTCACACAGCGACGGCACTTGATCCTGGAACAGAGTTGGTGCAAGATCAGTGCAAGGCTCCTCTGCTGCTTCAGGATATGGGTTGTTTAAAAACGTAGCTCAGGAACATTTGGATTAGCTCCCCTGCATCTGTAACACCAGCAACTGGATTTCCAGTTTCTGAATTACTATAGCGTTTCATTTTTAAACACACAAATACCTTCTGGGGGATGTGACAGATGAGTGACTCACACATTTTTGAAACCCAGGAGTTCAGTTTCTAATGGCACTCCCTCTTCCCGTTTAACCACATGGGAACAGTCCTGCAGGACCCAAAGGAAGTTCAGGAGTTTCCCCTGAAAGGTGTGGGATATTGCTTAAAGCAGCTTTTGGGTGACTGCTGCTAACACCTTATTAGTATTGTATCAGGATTCTTGAATTCAAAGGAGCACACCATGCTCCAAAATGCTCTGTCCTGGCTTCCACCACAGACACCAGGTTGTGCTCGAGCTGTTTTGGAAATGCCCTACTAAGCTGTCACATAAGGAGACAAAGAGCAGCAGCCCTACCAGCAAGGGCTATTGCCATGCAGACTGGATACCTACACTGAGCTAAGCTTTGAGGCAGCTTAAAACTAATCCTCTTCACTTCTTGGCTGAACTAAGAATCTTAACTTTCAAAGTGAAGCATTTTTCCTGGACTCCCTGTCCAATTTCCAGTGGCTACAATACCACAGGTCTCAGGGGTGGGGGAGAAGGGCAGACAATAAAGAGGATTCTTTTAGTCTCCAGAAGAGCACTTGGGTTGGCTTCATGAATTCTGAGCAGACAGAGAAGCGTGGACAGTGGAAGCAGTTCAGCATTTGGAGATCACAGACCACCAGAAAAGACTGGCAAGGAAGGACCAAGTTGGGCTCCACCAATTTGAACAGTTCTAATCAGTCTCTCTTTTCATTAGTTGCAGTATTTCAGCCTTCAAACACAGGCAGCAACAAAACAAGTTTCCTTGCTTGTCCAGCCAGTACAGCTTTTCAAAGACAACAGAAACAGAGGACAGTGAGGAAGTGCACATCTCCTGGTAGTTAACAGCTTCAGAAGCAGAGACACTTGAGGCCCTCTCTCTTCCTTCTCTCCCTCTCTGAGTTTCCTCCTGCTGCCTGAGGAACCCCTGAATCACAAGACCAAACTGTGGTGTGGTTCTTTTGCTATCCCAGCCATTCATCAGAGTACTCACTTGTCATGGGTGTCACTGGTGGTGGTCTCATTCAATGTGAAGAGCTCCTTCAGCTCTCCAAGAGAAAAGTGCCTTTCTACATCCTGCTCTTCATCCACCACACAGCTGCTGAGGGCCTTCTTGTGAGTCTGGCGCTGGAATATCTTCTCCTCTATGGTCCCTGTCTACACAGGAGAGAGTCAGAGATGAAGCACAGTTGGGACATCAGTGTTAAAGGAGCACTGCATTGGGAAAGTGTCACAGATCAAATGGCACTAATCTGTCAGGACCACTCAGTGCCTTGCCAGGCCAATATTGATGACAGGCAAGTTTTACTAAGCTGCACTGCAACCACATCTATTTGGTTCCTGATCTAACTCAACTCTGCTTGTCTTTCACTGTGGCTACAGGAGTGGATCCAGTGGAGAAATGGATGAAGAAGAGGTGGAGCTGCCACTAGTGGCTAAAGCTCACACACTGCACCAGGGTGTGCTGACAGGAAAGAAGGGAAAGGAGCTGAGCACTTACAGCTGCTCCCTGGCAAAAAATCCCAAACACAACCTCCCCAAAAAACAGCAACAAGGGCTAGCCCTGGGCGACACCAGCATCAGAAGTATTTGCTAGCTCACCCACACACAGATCAATCACACCCTGTCTGGAGGGAGATGACTGCTTCTAAAACAGATGTACAGAAAGCCCAGTGTGCTACATTTTGAAGGGAAAAATCTAAGAGCAAAATGTCTGTTTTGCAAACAAATGCAATACCAAGGAGGGAGGCAATTAGTCATGATTTGCAGACTGGTTTCCTAGTTCTAAAAGCAAAGAAGCTCCCTGCTTTCAAGTGTAGCCAGTTAAGAGAAGTATAACTCTGTAAGTAAGAATGGGCAAAGAACATTTGTTTTGTTAAAGTAATAATAGGTCAAGGAACCCAAGCATACACAAAAAAACCCCAAAACCCCCTCAAAACCCACATTAAAAAATCCCCAAAAAACCCCACCAAAACAAAACAAAAAAGCCCACAGCCTGAACTAATGAGGGGTGAACATGAACGAGGGGACAGTTCTGAGCAGTAATCACTACTGACACTGCTGGACAAAGTGTTTCAATAGCCTGAAAAAACTACTCTCCTTTCTGGTTTTCCACTACTGGGCATCTACCCCACCTGCTAAATGGCAGCCCCATCCCAAATGCTGCTATAATTCCAGGAATGTACTTGCTGTTTCTTAAGTACATGTACACCCAACTAAAACAGGCTGCAGCCTGAAAAACAGCAACTTCGGCATCAGACACCACACAAAATTAAAGGAGTCAGATGCCTAAATGACTTCAAAGGAGCTTCTTATCTGCAAAGTCACAGTTGTTTCTCTTTCTCAGAAGCCAGACACTGTTAGAATCCAAGGGCTGCAGTAATGACCCTCCAGCTAGAACCTTCATGGTTTTCCATGGCAACACATCTAAGGGTAGGAAGCAATTAAGTTCCAATCAATTCTGGTCAACAACACAAAGAGAGTTCTTTCTCTTCTGGCCCAAATCACAGCAGCTGCAGTCTGGGCTGGCACCCAGAACTCCATGTTGAGGACACGAGAGGAGTTTGACTCACTGAAAGCAGTCGATAGATGTAGCACATCTTCTTCTGGCCATCCCGCCACACACGAGCCATGGCCTGCTCATCGTTGGCCGGATTCCAGTCAGGGTCAAACATAACCAGCCTGTTGGCCCCGATCAAGTTCAAACCACAGCCACCTGCTTTGCTGCTTAACATGAAGATGAATTCAGGACTCTGGAAAAAGGCAGGCTTGGATTAGACCCCAGAGCCAGACATATTTTCACTCACAGCACTCAGAGCTGGCAGGAGAGCCGCTCACATCTGGCAGGTTCTACTCACCGAGGGGCTGTTAAATCGCTCCACAATCTTTGCCCTCTTTTTAATGGACATGGTGCCATCCAGTCGGACATATAAATACCTAGAACAGCATTTACTACATCAGACTGCTGCCATCTTTATAGCATCCTACTTATAGAAGAAAAATCTTTCAAAAACAGCCTTGTAACAAGGAAATGGGCTCTAGGAACTTTTGCAGAGGGCCAGAGACTTTCTGCTGAGTGACTCCAGCAGACAAAGCACAAGCCACATTAGTTCCAGTTCAGGAACACCTGAGCTAAAAGACAGATCACAAGTTCCTGCTGATAGAAAGTGTAGAAATAGCCAGTTCTTTTACAGTGTAGGCTGCAAGTATAGTCTCACAGGATTAATGAAGTGAAGCCCAAAGACAAACCTTCTGCTCCTGCAGAGCTTTTCAAATAGATCCAGTGTCTGAGTGTAGTTAGACACTAAAACCACCTTGTCATTACTGGTGCTTTTGGTGACAGCAAGGATGTAATCCAAAACCAGCATCTTTCCTGGATCAAAATGAAAGAAAGAAAAAGCTAGAGCAGAAGTTCTCAAATTTCAGACCTTGGAGGGGAACTTAAGGCGATAAATAGTCTCATGGTTGCCTGTGTTAGTCAGCACACCTGTACTGTTGAGCTCCACAGTACCTGAAAGCTGGGGCTCCACAGATTTGGTGCTGTAGCCAGCAGGGAACAAGTCCAGAGCTCCCATAAATCCTTCTTCCTCTTCCACACACTTATCATGGATAAGAGCAGGGTCTGGAGAATAAATAGAGCTCAGAGACTGTGGAATGCACAAGGTAGACCCAAAAAAACCCACCAACAGTGCAAAACCCAAAGCCATTATATGAGTGGAGCAACTCACGATTACAGAGCTTCTTCAAGGAAGTGATGGAAGAAAGAGATGACACACTGATTTTGCCCTCCTTCAGCTCCTCCACTGGCTTAGCTTGCTTCAAGAAGTTCTTGTACAGCTCAGCCTGCAGAGGTGTCAGTCTGGAACAGAACAAGACCTCTTCAGTCTCAGCCTGCACCCAAACCAAAGCCCACCCTGCTCTATCTACACAGTGTGTTGCTTTCAGCTCCATTTTTTTAGCTACAGCATGGACAGCCTAAAACAGCCTCCAAAGCTGCTGGTAGAGAATCACTATCTCAGCCCAGAGCTGGCAGAGAAGCTTGTAGACGCTCTGCATGGCTCAGGGCTCTGCTGTACATATGCCTTGAGCACAACAGCTGGCTGGCAGAACCAGCAGTTGTGGGTTGTCCATCCTGGCTTCAGGAGGAAAACTAACATATTTCTAATGGCTACAACTCATTTCTAGATGGAAGCAGTCACCAGAATTGAAGGGCTTTTTGCAACTTTTTAGTCCTTCCTGTTGTTCCTCCCATCTCCCAGGCACAGGATATGTTTTTTGGTACCTGCAGCAGACCACCTGCTCAATCTTCACTGGAAGGTATTTGGACAGGATGTCTGAAGTTCTTCGAATTAAACATCTGCAGGGAGGGAAGTTAAGATCAGATGCGCTTGGATGACATTAAAACGCAGGTTTATCACTATTTTTCCTCAAAACACAGTCCCTTTGATATCTTATCTCTGAAGGTCTGTGATAGTACAACACAGAGCAAAGGCCAGACACCCATCATCCACATGAAGCCATATTACAAAATTCAATATATAACCCAGTCTTTGTAAGGCTTCCAAATGTGGGTCATGAGATTTGGAAGGCTTAGGCATGATTCCACCTAACAGAGCTCAGTCACTTACAAGAGAAACTCTGCTTCCTCAAAATACCAACAGCATTCGCAACTCAAGCTACAACACACCAGGAGTACGGACAGCAAACAAGGACAGGAATTAACCATCACACACTGTGGGTATAAACCCAAAGCACACACAGGCAGCTCCCCACATCCTCAGCCAAGATGGGCTCATTGCCTGGACCAATATTTCAGCAAAGAACAAAATCTTTTAGGGCTCTGGAAATGCCCCATGGAGCAATTCTACCACACTTAAGAAAAGGTGGGATGAATTAGAAAAAGTGCTAAACTAAGCAACCAGAATAAGGCACAGAAAAACCCAGTTCTGCCAGGAAGCATCAAAAATATGTTACAAAACCTATAGAAGAAAGACAGCAGGGATGCATGACAGCCCCCAGATCTGTCAAAGGCTGGTAAATAAAGGAATAATCTGGTCTCCAAACCCATAAGCAGTAGGAAAAATAATAGGCTTAAACTGCAGTAAGGAAGATTTATGTTACACATTAAGAGCATTTCCTAACTGCAAAGACAGTGATGCCCTGGAAAAGGTGTCCTAGGGTATTGCACGGTCTTCAATGCAGGGTGGGGTTAAGTAAGAAACGGTTTAGGCCTAACACCTTCTACCTTAGGACAGCAAAATGGATTAGATGCCTTTTCCAGGGCCCTTCCAGCCTTACATCTATGATTCCATATGCCTTTGCATCACTGTCCCATTTGCAATTCCTACTAAATTTATCAGATTCATCTGTAACTACTTATGTGCTTCATCTTCCCTCATTGTGCACCATGACTGTTGCACAAGGAAGGAAAGGACACAGACCTTAACAGAGGCAGGCACAAGCATTCATGAACATACTTTTACATGCCTTTTCCATCAACTGTAAAGAGACATAAATGCACCTCAAGAAGGAATAAGCTCTTTTCCTCCCAATCTTTCTTTTTAGGCTTCTGTAAGATGATCTGAGTCAAGGTCAGGACTGTCTCTACAGAGAGACTGCACTTAGTGTGAAAATCAATTTATCATGACTGTGAACTGCAGGATTGTATTTGTGATGGTTGCAAAAGATCATATTAAAACCAAACCAAACTAAACAAACAAAACACCAAAAAGACAACAGAAAAAGAACTGAAGACACCAGCAATGCAGAAAATTCAAAGGAGTTTTTTCCAGAGAGAGTTTTTAGAGTCAAGCAACTGCCAGCAGATATGAAAAAAATGGTTGCATTCATAAAGAGAAAAGAGATTTAAACAAATGCTAAAAATCAACCAAAGATAAGTAAGACAGCATTTTACATCACAGAGGTGCTTCTTGAGGATCAGAAGTCCCATCTCTGACACTAGCTAATAGGACACTGTCCAATTAGCCCAACAGAGCCAACACAACTATGAACGTGTGAGCTGGATTCTTTCGGGACTTGGACAGTCAGCAGCAGAACTGAGTGACATTCCTTATACTCCACCTGCTACTCAACATCTGACCAGCCTACACTTGTAGTTATGTTAACACAAATAAAATGCCTGATTATTCGGATCCCAGGAGAAAACAGAAATATAAGAGTCAAATAACAAGGGTACTGCTTGGGGGTGACTGTAGCCAATTGTACCATGTCAGTACTGTTTTTCAGACTAAAGCTACATGTTGTTTAGATTTCTTAGGCAATAAATACTTCCACAATCGCTTGCTGAATAGACGTTAACAAGCAAGAGAATTAATTACAGCTACAACTGTAATTTGGAAAGATAGCAGGGCTTATGCAAAGGGCTTATGCAAAAGCTCTGCAAAGAGAAGAGGGATGAAGTTCACCTGTTCACAATACTGATCAGTTCTTTAAGCCTCTCTTCTCCCTTGTGTCTTTCAGCTTCACTTGCATCTGCATCTCTGCCTTTCAAGATGGGCATTTCAAAATGTCTTTTAAATTCCTGGGCAGTACCTGTACGAAAAAAGAAGTGAAAGGTGACAACCACTACCAAATAACCTTTGATCAGTATCCCACAGCACCAGTTATCACATGCCAAGCACAGAGCCCAGCAGATAAAACAAACCCTCACCCCATCCATATGATTTGTTTTTCTTTCTAGCCAGGAAAGATTCAGACAAGGCAGGCAAATGAGTACAACAGAAAATCATTTTGTACTTCAACAATGCACAGGCAAAGGTCACACAATTTTACTTAAACAGGCACATACTGTTTCTGTTCACATTCCAGCTGTACTTCTACTCCCAAATTTTGTCTCTGCAAACAACAGCACAGGCATTATGTGTGCCTACTCCAAAATTATCTGTAATCAGTTGCTTATTGCTAGTCTCAGGCTGAAGGTGGGGAAAAATGACTACAGCATGCATGCAGCTTTGCTGCAGTAGTTCCACTATTAACCTCATCTCAGAAAGAACAAACTGGAAGTACAGGGAGACTAATCTTGCCCAAAGTACAGGTCAAGGGGGGGTGTGGGTGAAATCACATCAGCTCCCTGTAATAACTACCTAAAACTGAAGCATATGGACAAAGCAGATGTAGAACATCTCCACTCCATTCCATCCTTTCCCTGAGAACTCCTGGGAGTGGAACAGCTGAACAGAAAAAGATACAGCCCAAATGCTGCTTGCAAGACTAATAAACTGATGAACTGTGTTTAACTAGAGTTGTGCATGCACTAGAATTATTGAGAAGCCTCTTGGATGGGATGCCAAACAACCTGGGACAATCACAGATGACAAGTTACAGCAACAAAGAAATTATTTACAGATTTGTTTACTTTAATTCCTTGGCAGAAGGAAAAAGTGGCAAGGACTAGACTTGCTCCCAGTGATGCAGGAGAGGGTGCAAAGACTACTTTGCTTTTAAAATGAAAACAGAGCTTGCAGACATAACCAGAACACAGAAGGCAGAGAAGGATTTCAGTCTACTACCAGCAGTTGTAGAAGGTGTTTGATCCTGAAAACTCACACTAATCAGTAGCTCTCTTCCAGACTCTTTTCTATCTCAGACAAAGTTAGCTCCATATTCATAGGCCCTCCTAGCCTTAAAAAACAAGAGCAGTCTTAACTCAAAATGCTAGACATCACCCTCAGCTTTCTCTCAGAGCATCTGAAAAGGGGACAGCAGACCGCCAGAAATTTGAGCTTTGTTGCCTAACTCTCCCACAAGGTACACCATTCCACATTGTACTGTCACTTTGACCTCCTGCGCCAGATGGGGACAAGAGCAGGGAAAAGCTGTCTCCCAGGGTGCCTATAAATGCATATAGCATGTCACATCAAACCCTCCTCACCATGGAGCCTCTCTCCTACAAAGACATCGTTCCCGGCTTAAATTTCTGAATTTGCTATAGTCTGAGAGTGTTGTGGGAAGCACCATTATGAGCTGGATCTTCCTGCCCAACAACTCCTGTGGTATCTCTGAGGACTTACTGTCAAAGAAACTCCTAGGCTATGTGGACATTTTGGCTGACTATTATAGCTACTCAAGATCAGTACTGTAGGACTCAGGTTCATATATTCATTTCACCTTAACTGACTGCCCTTCCAAAATACCTGTTTACACTGGTATACTTTAAATTACAATCTTCTTGAAACAGAGCTCTACAGCCTCTAGAACAGGGGACCCTGATCTAGACTTTCCGGATACAAAACTGAGAGTAAGTCTCACTGAATCACAGAATGGTTTGGGTTGGAAGGGACCTTAGAGATCATCCAGTTCCAAGCTCCTGCCATGATCTTTCCTCTCACTGTCTCACTTGTTGCTGTCAATGGCACTGGCAGCTGGGGGAGGCCTGGCCAGCAACTTGCCCTCCCTCTCCCATCTCTCACACATCCACCTCTTACCAAGGATGCCAGAATTGACAAAGTGCACCAGGCTGAAATACTCAAGCAGGTCATTCTGAATGGGGGTGCCTGAGATAAGGACTCGTCGAGGTGTGTTTAAGCTGTTGAGAGCCTGGTATGTTTGGTTTTCAGAGTTCTTCAGTCTATGGCCCTTTAAAAAAACAGAAAAAAGGGAATGAAGCTGATAAAAATCCAGTGGCCCTGTTGGGAAGCAGCTTGGAGAGCCTCATCAACACGTCTTTGCTGTATCTCCCACAAGGCATCTCACCACTTTTCCCACTCCTTGTAGTGGAGCAAGTATTGCAGCAGACTTCTTTCAAAGGCAAGAATCTGGTAGAAAAACCCGAAGCCATTATGGGAGGAAAAATGAAATTACAAGCTTCCCAGATCAGGAATATCTGAGTCACACCCAGGCAAGACAGCCTACCACGAAAATAACAAGCACCATATCATATAAGAACTGTTTCCTGTTCAAAGACAGGGATGTTTTCAGCTATCAGCACCAGGCAGTGAACCCCGGACCAGTAAAACTGCTTCAAGATCACAAGCCATTCAGTCTACCTATAACCAGGATTGTCAGACCTTTGCACACTAATAAAAAGAGGTTCTGAACCTCTTACATGGGTAATCTGAATAGAGGCCCCATTTCTCATGCCTGGGAAAAACAACTTTATTAGCATCTGAGTGCCACGTAGGACAAAGCATAAGTGATAAGATGCTTTTTACAAGTGCCAGACTACAGAGGTGAGCATTTCTTGGGAACACACAGAAGACACAAGGCCAAGGACACTCATTCCCAGCCTCCCTATGTGCTGGCCCCATGCCAGGGGCACTGAGAGGTGTGGGCAGTCATGGACTTAGTACATAAAAGGTGTATGGGAATTACGCTCATGAGGACGTTTGTGCTTTATAAGCTCTTTCAGCTCTGTTCTTGCAAATACAAAGCCACGCCATTGGGTGGCACCACTATTTAACAAATCCCCTCTATCAGGCAGTCGTGCACACCCCAGTAGCCACTGAAGCCCCAGCTTGATCATTTCAAGGAAGCAGAAGACATTTATTTTAGTTTGTCCTTCAAAGCATCTCTAGGTCTCACTACCTATAAATGGGGAACAATAAATGAAAAAACAACTCGATTTTGGCCATGTGAAAGCAGAGCTTGACAACACAGGCTTGGCAGTGTTTGATCCAGCATGTGGTGAGCTGGGAATCAAGCCGACTCTGTCTCTTCTTGAACAAACAGCACAAGGTAACTTCTTACCTAGCTCTCTCCTACCTCTACCCCAAGTACTACAGAGAGACTACAGAGAGGGCAAAGAGGGTTTTTAGGAGTGTTCTTATACCTCCCGCACAGGCACAGAGTAAGATAGCCAGATAACATGGCTGACACCAGCCAACACTACAGACAAGAGCTGAATCACAGAATTATTTAGGTTGGGAGAGACCTTAGAAGTCTCCAGTCCAACCTCTTGCTCCAAATAGAGGCAAGCTAAATAGAACATGAGGCCAGGCCAAACAGAAAGCATTTCTCACTTTAATAAAGACAAAACCAAATGAAAACCAGAGCCAGGATCTCTGACTACCATCCCAACAATCAGCCAGGCAGTGCACCTACTTTCTGCTATGCATTTCAGACTGAGAGGGTCCTAGTAGCTGCCCCCACCCTGCCAGGGGCATACAAAGTTCATATCTTGGCACCCTCTTTTGTTCAGGCTCACACAGTACGGTTTATCTGGTTACTCAGGGCCTCACAAACACCAGAATGGGTGTTGTCCACAGCACAGACTTGTTTTCCACTGTCCACTTCCCTTTTAAGAAAGCAGAACCAATTTGGTCCATATCTTGAGAAAATACCAGGAATAGATTCTTATTAAAGATGCCCCTGTACCTCATCACATATGACCAGCCCAACACTGCCCTTCTGTAACACCTCGGCATGGAGTCGAAAGGTTTCATAGGAGATGATAAGGATGGGTGAAGGCACTCGCAGGCCGCGCTGGTTCATAAAGCCAACTGCAGATGGAAAGAGGGAAAGGAAAAAAAAGAAGGATAAGGAAAACTAATAGAAAAAAAGTCCAACAGACAAAACTTTTGCCTCAAAAATCTAGGAAAACCTGCCTGTTTCCACTACTCTGCCACATCCCTTCCAGACATTTATATCCATGCTCCTTTCTCCACACTATCTCAATTTCCATCCCCCTCCCACCTCCCTTCCTGCATTCTGTTTGGAGCAAAATAAGAGGCATTGGGACTGCCCTAACTTTAACATGACTGGATTTGGATTATTCTAGATCAACTACTACTAAACATGCAAGGGTCTGATGTAAACATGTTAGTGGAAAGACTTTGATTAAAGTCTTCAGAGCTCTAGTGACAGCTCACAGATGTTCACATCAGCTGCTGTGGGCTTCTTCCAAAGAAAGATTTTGACCTAAACCAGCCAAATGCAGTTTGCTGACATTTCCGTACCTAGTTTCCGGTCAATCTCTTCTTTGGAGCCTCCATCAATGGCCAGCGGCTGGATCCTTCCCCCCAGCCACTTCTCTACTTCATTGTACCAGTTTCTCACCAGGCTGGATGGAGACACCACCACAGCTTTCTCGATTTCAGGCTTGCAGTCCGGACTCTGCCGGAGAAGCGTCCACATGAGTGTGATGCACTGCAGAGTTTTGCCCAGCCCCATTTCGTCTGCCATGATACAGCCATGACTCCCAGGGATCCGGCGGCTCGTCACACAGTCCCAGAGGAATTTCACTCCCTGCCAAAAAATTGTTCTCTCAGAGCAGGATGGGGACATCAGCAGAATGACAACTTCATTATCGCAATGCACAGGACTGATACTGCAACAAACAGCAAATCTGTGAAGCACATACATCCCTGGGGACATGCAGTGTTCTAATGAGACAGAGGGAAATCACTCGAGACAACTAAAATGTGGCCACATCTGGTTTGGAACAACATGACTGGTGCCAACACATACCTCTCATAACATGCAGAAAATCTGACTACATTTTAATTGTACAATTATAAGTAGCTTCCTGACATGAATTCTCAGAAATTTCCACCTTTGGCTGCATTAGGCAGGCTCCAGTCATAAACTAACATGCATTGATCTTTTCAAAGAGGTTAATCATCTTAACGACACCCAATTAGATGATTTTAAAAACAAAGAATCAGAGTGAGCAGAACTGTTTCTGCTGCCCAATTAATTCCCAGAATACTCTCAGCAGTCTTCATCACTTCTGCCTAGAAGCACAGTGACTCACCTGGGGGCTCAAGATCCAAAGCAGATTTAGCTTTAGAGAAGGCACAGGGCTGAGGTTATAACCCACGTCACATGGTGGGAGAAAAGCTCAGCCCTGCATTAGGCCCTGACACATCACTGAGACAGATAAAAGGTGGGGTGGGGGGGAAGAAAAAAAAAAAGAGACAGACTCTGCAAAATGTTCCTTTACCATGTGATGATAAGAGAGAGAGAAAACCAGGGCATTGCACTGGCAATGTACAAGCTCCCTGCATTGTATCAACAGAGCAGGGAGTGAGGGATACAACCTAAACACACCTGCACAGATTTACTCCTCTTCACTCCACTGTTTAGGACTGGAAACGGAACTTGCATTTTCAGGTTCCTTTATTTCTTAGGCCCTTAACAACAGGTTAATGGAACATATTTAAGCCAGTTGAGCATATATGACATACGTTACTAACTACAAGCCTGTGGATCCAGCATCTGGGCAAAAATCACAACTAAGTTGGAGCAGAGCTGTACAACTGTCTAGGAATATCACCTGCATAAAGCAGCAGAGGAATCTTAGGAGGCAGAGACTTATTAACAGAAACTGCTGTATGGGAGATATCTACCTGCCAAAACCCAGTGTGCCTAAGACACAAGAGGACTTGACAAAAGCACCAGCAGGCAGTAGCTTATCCCAAACCAGAGTGCCTCCAGCTACGTAGCCAGAGACAAGCATTACACTGGGTCACAGGTTCAGTACCAGCTCTGAGATAAAAGTACAAGCTATGGGCAGCCTGCAGCACTCTGAGAGCCATCTGAAGATCTGCCATTCAGGGACACATCCAGCTTGACCTGCTTAGCCTGCAAGGTCAGCAATCACAGCTCCCATCTGTGCTGCCTCCAGGCTTAAATGATAATATACTACATCTGGGATGAACTTCTAACTGTCCAGGAACCTGCATTAGCTATTTGGAGATTTGTACCCACTGCTGCCATATTGTGATGTTCCACATATTTATGACATTAAACAATTTTTGGCACTCTTCACTGTCAAATTTCAGGACTGTGTAGGTCAGAGACACCTCACACCTACAAGGGGCAGCCTCTGAATAAAACACACTGAAGTAGGAACCTACTCCATCCTGTGTTGGTAAACATGGTACCAGAAAGAGGAACTTCAGTGTTTCCTGGCTCAGGAACTGCAGATCCAATTAATTCTGCTGACCAGTAAAACACTAGTGGACAGTCTGCTCTGCTTGACTCAAGATTGGGCTGCAACATAGTTTATTGCAACTATATCCCTTCATCTTCCACACTCAACTCCACTCAGCAGAGATCCATCTCCAGACTTCATGGTAAGTAAAGGCACGACTTTCAGCCCTGACTCTTTGCTCTAAAAAGGAGACAGAGAATACGGGCAGCATTCAGGCATGTAAGAGAATGGTAAAGACAAATGTTCCAATAAGCATTTGCAACAGTCTGTTAAGATTGTTAGTCTGTGAGGTCTATGCAGAGGAACTGCACCTTTTTGAAATGCACCAAGTCCTCCAGCTACACCCTCAGGTCCTGATGGAAAAACTTACTTCTCTCTGATGGGGTCGTAAAACACGGCTGAGGACAGGATCCACCACAACATGGACAGGGGCTTTCTCCCTGCAGGAGGAAGAAGGAAGAAGACTCTGATTAATGAACTTGGCACAGCATGTGTTTAGGTTTTGTTAAATCTCACTGCAATATTAAGGACTCCCCTGTGGCACAGGGGAAGTAACTGCCAACCAGAAAGTGAAAAATGGATTAATTCAGTTTTGAGAATGAAGTCATAGAGACCAGATCCACAATCTAAGCCACCAGGTGAAACCGTGTACGTGGGCTGTGGTTAAAGCAAGGTCAGAATATGGTTCAGAGACACAGTTAAAAATTCGTTATTATTTTTCTTGTTTCAGTAACAATATTGTAACTGCATTAATGGAGAGAGAATTCCCTCTTCTGCCCATGAAGACCTAGTTGACAGCCCTTTTAAGTTATAACAGGAGCAGAAAATAAACTGCTTCAGAATTAAAACCATTAGGCAGCCTAACATTTGACTGTCAGTCATCTTCCTTTGTTTGTCCTTAAATGCTGACGTTTCCTGATCAACAGCTAAGCCATAGGATTTTCCAAACAGTTTCTCTATGTGGGCATGCTCATTCTCTGCAACAGGTTTAAATTTTTGATGCATGGGAGATGAAACAGTCTATGGAAGACCACCAACAATTCGGCATGGGTACATTCTTTCTTTGATTGTTACCATACCTGAACCAATTCAGAGGTGGAACACTTGGAATCAAACTTCCCTTGATGTTCAGAACTCAGCTCAAGCACATTTGGGAGAAAAGCACATAAACCTACACCTAGGAGGAGGTCAGAGCTGCAGCATTCCTGCCAGGTGATGACTCACTTGTCTATTTTCAGCTGGTCATGGGCACTCAGCACTGGGGGCTCGTATAGAACCAGAGCTCCTTCCTCAAAGGGGTCATGGAGAGGACTCCTCGGTCCTGCCCGTTTGATCCCCAGCGCGCGCAAGCCCAGAGGCCCTGAAAGCAAACAAAAGGCACAACTCAAAGAACAACATCTTCCTGGAAGAAAGCAGAGCCTTGCAGGAGAGTTGGATTACATTTAGGAACGGTGAATTAATTGGGTGCTGGAGTGGAGATGCACGCAGAGCCGGTGCAGCCAGCAAACCTAAGCAGGGCCGTTGTTTGGCAGCACTGTGCCAGCACACAGCAGGAAGCTCTGCAGCAGGGAAGAACAGAACGAAGGAGCAGAGGCAAAGATGGAGCAATGGCACTGCCACTCAAAGACGGTTGTTCTAGTATTTTGAAAGCTAAGTAGGGCTCCAGAATGTGTGCCTCAGCAGCTCAATAAATACACTCCCACATCCAGTATATATACTCGACCAAATCCTCCTTTGGGATCACCTAACCCAGAGCTGTATCTCTGGTGCAAGGCCAGGAATCGATCTTTAACAGTGATGAAGGTCTACAGTACCATGGTTAGCATCACACTGCCACTACCTACTCTAGAATATTATTTTCTCTCTGATGAGCAATAGCAGATATTTGACCCTGGAACCAATTTCTGTGAAAAGCAGAAACCAAGCCTAAGTTACTTTTGCTAGTGCTGTATTTTGATGTCCCAGTTTTGGAATGGAGATGAACACAAAAAGAACACATATAGATATCCCTTTTCCCATCAAAACTCGGGCAACTGTGCTCCCAGGACTGATTTTGCTTGAAAAAGATCGAATCAGGGCCTATTTGTCCACTGCTTGCTAAAGCTCCTTGTAAAAAAGGAGTGTATCACAAACTGAGGCAGCAGTACACACCCCAAGAAAAGAGCACATGAAACAGCCACACTGCCCAATAAAGAGAGGAAGGTAACAGCCAGAGAGAGCAGCTTTCAGTTATACTTCTGTTTCAGCCTCCTGACAAATCTGCTTTTCCACAAGCTAACTCTGCCAAACTCTTTGGGGGCTTGTCATTCCATATTCAGTTTCTGCTCACTTACAGACATATTTTTGTAACTAAAACTTGAGTGAAACTGGTCGATCTGCATTCGAGTTTTTCAGCTGGAGGGTGAAGGGGAAACAGGGGACACTAGCAGGTCCATTTGCTTCTGTGATGCTGTGTTTCACTGATTCAAACCAGCTGAGGCTTTTAACTTCAAAACTAACTTGTTTTGAAGATCACCTCGAGGCTCAACACACCAAGCCAAGCAGGAATAAAACTGGCACATACAATCTTTTTCACCTCAGCCTTCTGTCTGTTAGTATCACTGTTTAAATGGTAAACCTTTGTGTCTTGGAATTCATCTCGCTTTTGTATTTGCAATACAGTGTAAAATCTCCTGGCACTATATCAAATGCATAGCAGTAAGACTACAAAATCCAATTCTGAAATGTAGGATTATCCAAACTAAACACTAGTAAGAAATATGAAGAGTTTGCTAATATGCCAGTATTTTTCTTCCAAAATTAAGTCAGGATTTCTGGAACACATGCATCGGTGCAAAAAATAACAATAATCCCCACAGATGTATTTGACAGGCTTAAGAATCATCTGTTTTACCCGAGTCAGCCAACATAGACAATCCTTAAACCTCCTCATCTTACCTTTATAATTTGGAATGGGGACTTTGAAGGGTTTGGACAAAATGCTGCGGATAAAAGCCTCCTAGGAATTCAGAAAGAAAACACAGTTAAGAAGTCTGAAATCAGAGACAGCTCAAGAAGGCAAGTTTAGGACATTTTTCAAAAACACAATTTTGCCAAGTGCTCAGAGTTCCTCTATTAAATCTATTCAAGCTTCAACTATTTCCAAGAATAACCAAAAGGATGAAGTAACAAATCAGCACTATTCCGTCCACCAACTCTACCTTTCAAAACCACTTTCCTTTGAGTTTTCTAATGCATGAAATTGAACTCCCATCTTCCTAAATCCACTGGCTTTACTTCTTTAAAAGCTATAGCTTTCCCCTGCCTTGGTAACTCAGTCATTTCAGGCAAGTAATTTCCTGTGAAAGAGCTGGGTTACCACTGCAGGCACATCCATGCTGAATCAGCAAGCACCCAGCCAGTTCTGCATCTGGCCTCCAGCAGTGGAAGCCCAGAGAGAACCAGGCAAGCAGACAGAACTTGACCCACACAAGTGAAAAGTGACCCAACGTCCCTGGGCGCTGTCCTTCACCTGGGCCCCACAAAACTCTCTCATTCAGGATTTCCACTATAGGAAGTTCCCCCACCACAATTCCTTCAACATTAAATGGTTGGAGCTGGCACAAGGCCTCTCCTAAAGACTCTGCTTGTGTGTGTCACTTCCATAACACCTCTGAGTAAACAGGGCTATGGAAGCACTTGGACTTCCTCGATGGATGAGCACCTGCTGTGGTGTGCCAGTAGCAACACCCACTTACATGCTGACTGCTGTCCAGGCAGTGAGGTCTGTTGGTCAGCTGAGCCAAGGGTTTTCGGAAAGGCGATCTGTAACATTCCCCGCTCTCTGTCTCACTGACAGCCTTCTGTCTCTTCCGAGTCTGGAAAACAGAATCGTAACAAAACAACTCAGGGACATCTGGTGAGACCAGAAGATGCACCACTGTCACGCTCAGTGAGTGCCAAACCACACAGACCATCATCCAGGCAGCTGAGCAGCTCCGAGCAGACACAACCATTACTCACACCCACTGCCAAATAACACAGCCAGCAGCACCACCAAGGTCACTGTGTCCTAAAGTTTAAACTTACATGAAGCTTATAGTATTTTCCTAGCTAAGAAAACAACTACCACTTGCTAACCTGTAAAAGGTTTGTGCTTTCCTGTCCCTCAAAAAAGCAGAATTAAGAAAAGGAAGGGTCAGTAGCATAGAACATGCAAGTCCCCAGAGGCTGCCCTGGCACCTGTTGTTTTGCAGCTAAAAGCCCTTGCATTGAAACCTACATTTCAAACACTTAGAAAGACATGAAAATAAACAAGTCATTGATCTGTTCCCCCATTTAACACAGTCCTCCTCAGCTTGAGGCCTGGTTTCAACTACCTGCTGGCATAGAAAAATGGATTTGGCACAGAAAACACTAGGTGAGACTCTTTGACCTGTCTGACATAGAACATAATTGTAAATGAGTGTTAGGGCTGGGACTGGTGTAATTATGAATGGCTAAACGAGGTCTTAAATGAGTCTTACAGATAAACACTGGAACTGATCCTCCTGGGTACGTCACAAGACTTAACATTGTTTTGTCTTAAACACTGGCCTATTCCCAGGTACCCACCTTCCCACAAAACACTGGGAGGATCTCCCGAGTTTTTCCACGCCTACGAGCATCACCTGTACACAGTGAAAGTCTTCGACCAGCCACACGCCCAGGCACAAAGTTTTAGCGCAGGTGGCAAAAACATCATAAACGTGGGGCCTGATGCCCAGAGGAAGGGGGAGGATCAGGTACCAGGGTGTGACTTGGATGAGCCGCCACTTCGCATCTCCCTGCCCATGGATGCAGAGCCACGTAAGGCCGAGGAAACACACAACATACACACTCCCCAAAACCTGCCGCGGCCCCTCGCTCACCGTCGTGGGGTGCCAGTCCTCCTCCTCTTCCTCCTCTTCATCGCCCGCTTTCCTCTTGGCCAGCTGGCTGGGGGCCAGGCTCCGCCTCTGGAATATAAACACGGCATAGCTATACACACGCAAACGCACAGACAGAGCGAGGAGCCAGAGGAGCCGGGGTACCCCTGGCAGCCCCCCCGGCCCTTTCCCCACACACACACACACACACCCACCATCGCCTCACGGAGCGCGCGCCCGACCCCGAGGCCGGCCCTGTCCCGCGCGCGCCGCGCCCGTGGCGGGAAAAGCGCCGGGCGCGCTCCGCCCCACGGCAACAGGCGTGGGCAAGCGAGCGCCGAGACACATCGATCAGCTCGGCGCTCCGCGGAGGGCGGGCAAGGTAAGGCAAGGCAAGGCAAGGGAGACCAGTGGCTCAGGCACTGGCAGGGAGTTGGGCACCATCTCCACAGCCAGGTGTGAGGATGAGCTCGGGCTGTGAAATGAAGCACATTTTGGGCAGTGGATCCGCAGGCAGAGCCCCGTGGCTGCAGCGACTCCTGGCAGCAGGAGCTGCAGCCCTGGGTGTTGTGACAAGGGCGGGCAGGTGGCCCTTGGTGCTGAGGAAAGGGAAGCGGAGATGGAGGTGCTGTCCCTTCACAATTGTTTCGCAGTTTGGCACAATCTCAGGTTATTTTGCAAGCGTAGCTGTTCTGACAGGTTTGACATTGTATGTTGTACATGACATCATGGCTGACCCAAAGTCTCTGATGATGGGTCAGCATCAGTTTCTGCACTCACAGAACAAAAAGAAAATCCCTTTGGTACACCCTAAAGGGACTTTGTGGGGGTTCAGGGTGAAAAGCACACTCAGGGCAGCAGCAATTTCAGTGTAGATTTGTTTTCCATCCAAGAGAAGGGCAGACTAGTCCTCAGGAAAGAGGGAGGTTGTTGCTGTTCCATGGATCTCGGCTGACATGATAAATGAGGACTGGTGCTCACCAAGCAATTTAAAGGACAGACATTTTACAGGGTGCAAACCCACAGCATTTTGAAGACACACAGCTAAATTACCCTTCTGGCTACACGGGGCAGACCCCAAACAACTCCTGAAATAAGCCAAGTCCTCTGACAGGTGCAGTTCACCCTCCTGTCGTCAGGCAGGGAAGGCATCCTCAGGATGAGATTCCCACACTGTGATACCAAGAAATGCTGCTGGAAGGCCTTGGAGCACATCCTCCAGAGCCCAGGGGTTGCTGACAGCGTTAATAGATCTTGGGAAACCCCACAGATCTCCAGGCACAGTCTGTGGAGCACCTGGGGACAGGCAGGGAGTGAAGGGTGGCCTTCAGTGCAGTCCAGCGGAGCAAACATACGCAATGCCCTGCAGCTCTGGAAAGGACTTTGTCTTTCCTTCCTCCTCCAAGGAGGAAAAGGAGAAAGGGAATGATGGGTTTCCCCTTTTGTTGGTTGTTTCACTGGTTAACCTGGGAAATAACATGAAGAAAGCCCCTTTGGCAGTATCCTCACCTCAGTTACATCCTATTTTACTAGTCAGTTTATTAAACATCTATGTTTATACAGTTATGCACCTTTAGAGCATAAAATAGAGTGGATATATGACAAAACCAAATTCTTGCATCTGTAGGACTTGAGGTGCAAGTGGGCATAGATCCCCTGCAGCCATTTTTACACCCCCTGAATATCTAATACCTTTAACTTTACTTTTTTTCCCTGTCTTTTTCAAGCCCATCCATTTGTAAGCATTTTATTCCCAAAGTGCTTTCAGAGCTCCGTGATGAATGTTAGATGTTGCAATTACTGGCTCACTGGGCAGAGAGTGGTTCTATAGGAAGGTAATTGGCTATTTTTCCTGGCATGAATAATATTCCCATTAATAGCCTCCCTCACCACGGCTTTGAGAGCAGTTCTGCTGTGTGCTTTTTCCCCCTGCAATGGGAACAGACATTTTCTGGCCCAGGCCAGGCTGGGTCAACAATGAGAGGAAGGGGAGGCAAAATTCCTGCTCTGTGTAGAGCAGCAGGAAAGGTCTTAGTCACCTTACACCCCACACGGAACTGAGAAGTCTGCCCTGCAATAGCTTTTCTCTTCTAACCATTTGTGAGAGGTACCAGAGGGAAATTTGGGATGATGCCAATGTCTGAGCGTGGCCAACTGCTCGTAGGTCAACCACACTACAAGCCTTGGGCAAGGTGGACGTGCATGAGGGACATCTCCTTTGTTGCCAAAGAAACTGGCTAAGAGTTAGAGAAGAAAGAACTATTTTGTCCTTTCTCCAGAAGAGAAGACCACAGGGCTTGCCCAAAGCTTCAGGAGCAGCCAGGGATGGGGTCAGCCCTTTCCAGTGCTGGGGGTCCCAGCACAGATGCTGCTCAGTGTTCTTTTCCACTCTTCTCTCCAAACTAACACCTTCAGGCAGAGGTTAAGTCCTCCCTCTTCCCCCTCTCTAATTACACAATTTACTCCTTTTCTACTGTAATCAGCTCCCATTTATACAGCCCTGAGAGATCACAGGATAATCACCATGGGGAATAATCCTGTCATTTCCCTTGCTGCATATCCCTGCAGGATATTGAGTCGCTCCAGTACAAGCAAGGAGAGGGTAGGGTGCCAAACATCTTCCTCGGGTACTCTATAGGATTAGGCAAAAAAAAAAAAGTCAAAAACTATTTAAAAATCATCAAACAGAGCCTGTCTTCCAGTCTCCACCATGGTATGAGCTCATGGCACTCCCTCGGTGACAACAACCACCAGTGGGACCACAGGTCCTGGTGGGCACAGTGGCTCTTCCATGACCTCCCTGAGTTGTGGGATCTCCTTTTTTTACACCCTCCTTTTTCTTTTCTTTTTTGAGCCTCCTTCCTTTTTGGTGGAGCACAGACTCTCTCCAGTTCCGCATGGAAACTTTCAAGAAATGTGTTGGAGGAACTGCAGCTTCTTATCCATCTCTTCACAGGCAGGAATAAGAACAGGTCTTACTCAAGAGAACTTCTGACCTTCATAGCAGGCAGAAACAGCATGAGGGAGAGATAATGTAAGAAAATGTCTCCTAATGGAAGGACACCTCAGACCTTGGCTAACAGCTTAGGCCACTCTGCAATGAAAAGTGGAGGTGAAAATCTGTAATTATGATCAAAAGGGCAGAGCTACAGCTTTAACAAAATCTCACAGTGCCACCTGGATCATCTCAGGTGAACCTCTAAAGGGACCAGGACTGCAGGATGAAGATGCCTGTGCAGCAGCATAGCTTGACCATATTCAGATGAGAAAGTAATTAAATATCCTTCCAGTTAATTCCTTTGCAAACCACGAGAGGGAAACTGAGTATGATCATACCAAGTTACTGTCAGATGGAGTTGTGATCCTGTGTCATCACCACCAGAGACAGCTCATCTGCCCTTCCAACAAAGCCACTTACTGAGAGAGGAAACATTAAGCGCTTCAAAATTATTAACTTCAGGAAGAAAAATCTTTTTCCTCTTTCTGGAGGGCAGATGCCGTTCAACACACAGCCCGGTTACACGCTGGAAGGAGGCAGAAGTTCAGCAGCAAGGATCTGTTGCTGCTTTTGGCACGTTTGCATGATTATCACCCAAAAGAAAACTGAGTCATGAGCCCAGACTGATGCGAGTCAGGCGGCTGAGACACAGCCCACCCCCGGCCGTCTGGCTGTGGAGCTGCCACAGCGCTCCAGCACTTACAGCTGTAGGCAAAGGGCTGAGGCTGTGGGGCTGACCCACATCCCACCCAGCCATCCTGCAGGACCAACCCACATCCCACCCAGCCATCCTGCAGGACCGACCCATCCCACCCAGCCATCCTGCAGGACAGACCCACATCCCACCCAGCCATCCTGCAGGACCGACCCACATCCCACCCAGCCATCCTGCAGGACAGACCCACATCCCACCCAGCCATCCTGCAGGACCCTCCATCGCAGCCCTGCAGCACCCACTGCAGCCTGAGCCCCTCTGTGTGCTGAGCACACCCGGGGGTGCACGACAGGGTGGCCCAGCTGGGTCACTCACTGCTGCCTGTGTTGCTCTTGGAGCCCTTCGCCATCCTGCATTACATACCAGATTTCACAGTTTGCTTTTGATTTGTATATGACTGCTGTCCCTTTGGCTCTAGTGGTACCTAATCCTTATTACTGTTGGAAAAGAAAAAATAAATCTTTGCTAATCTTGTTTATTTACACAAAAAAAAAGAGACCCACAAAATCTTCTTTCCTTAAAGCAGCGAAGGCAGAAGAAGCAAGGGAAAAATCTGCAGGGCTGCTGTTCCAGTGAGCTCTGAGCCCCAGAAATGCTGCACACTCACTTTCTTCCTCGTGGGTTTGGTGCAAATACCTCCTTGCCCCTGTGTTGGAATTCAAGCTGCCCTCCCCTCGAGAGCAGAGACCTCCACACTGTGCTGAGCCACCGGCCACGGCTTGAAAGCCATGAGGTGGAGAAGAAACTGGTGGCACAGAGACAGGAGGAGGATGCAAGAAGAGGGGTGGCCTCTGGGTAATGCAACAGCATCCTCCAGAGACAAAGCCCTGGGCTTTCTCCTTCTGTGTTGTTGCTGCATCCAGCACTAATCACAGTCTCTGACACTAATTTGACATTAATCAGCTGATTCCTCATCAGGCTCATGGCACTGGCTGAAGTGTACCTGTAAGTGGAGGCTCACTGACCAGCCTGGGTTTGGCATCACTCACCTACAAAGCACTTTCCCCCCACTCTGAGAAAAAGCTGCAAAAGCAGCTTGAGTGCTTCAGGCATTTCCCACTCCATGGGACTGCTGACTGCTTTCAGGAGCCAGCCCTTTGTTCAAGAGGAAGGTTGTCCCCACATGGTATTTTCCCCTGCAGCAACTTTGCATCTAATTTAATTTTTTTGCCAAGAATGTTTTTGAACATGCATAAGTCTGACTCAGCAACCCAAAAGATTTCATTTGATGCAAAGCAAAATGTTCTATTTTGTTTATAAGCTAATTAGCCAGTCTTATCTTGCTTACCTTTATAAGCACATGCAAGCCAACAGCAGAACCTGCAAACACAAAAAAGCCTGGGCTTAGGAAATGTCAGAGTCAAACTGTATTGGCACTCACAAAAACACAACCCTCATTTTGGAAGGGAAGGAGTGGAGGCTGAAACGATTTCCCAAATTCAGCTTGATTTTGCAAATTGGTTTAGCCGTGCGGAAGGTCCTTTTTTTTGCAAGAAATTTACAGTCAGTTGCCATTTTCCTTGCCAAGCTCAGTCACAGAGCACTCAGAGAGCTGCAGAACAAATCCAAGGGCAGATCTCAGCCTTATGAACCATGGACAGCCCCTGACCCTGCTGGGTCCTCACCACTCACCCAGCACCACCACCAGAATTCTTTGGGGCTGCATTCAGCGGCGCTGCCTGTGGGTACAAATACACCTTCACGCAAATCAAGTTGCAGGACCAGGACTGAAATAGGATTGCAACCATCTTCCCATAAGAACTATTTCCATTACATCACTTCCATGATCTACAGAGACACCCACCATAGTCAGTCAGCCTGGGTGTGAAAGCTGAATGAATATATATGAATTTATAATATAGACACACACACGCCCCCACTTACTTTCTAAGCAGTTAATCTACCAAGACCCCTTCACCACATTTAAAAATATTTGCTTATTGGCTTGCACAACCAAGAAAGGACTGTTCTGCAAAAGGGTTTTTCTCCAGGGCAGGAGTAATGACTTCCCTCCCTGCTGCCTGTGCTCTGCAGAGACAAAGTGCTGGCTCCCTTGGGAGGACAGTTTGGGGCAGGAGCTTCCCACCGGGGCACCAAGTTGCCCCATATATTTTATGGCTCCAGTGAGCTCTAGGGCCAGCCTGAGAACTCACAGCATGGACCATACAACCTTAAATGCACCTGACCCCACTGGGTGGGCAGGTCATCATATTGCTCAGCTAATAAAGGATGTGTTCCCTCTAAAAATGTGTGGCTGCTCTCCCCCACCCCTTTGTCTTTGCTTAGATAAGTCCTTCCTCTGGCAGGAGGCAAAATATTATTCTCTCTTCTTCTGATTAAATCTCAATATTAAAAAAAAAATCTGGCTTCTGTAAGTAATGGCTCAGGACAGAGGAAACATCATTTTATTGGGGCAATTAGAGCAGTCTAATTAAACCTAAGTCTTCTGATCAGGCTCTGCTGATTAAGTGGGTTACAGACACTCTGGATAATATTACCGAAATGAATCAGTTAATTACATGACAATCAATAAGAAGCAAAAAGTAGGACAAGCAATTTTCCTTTAAATGACCATCTAAATTCATCCACATGATACACGTTTGTAAGTGTTAAGGGAAGGGGCAGACATGACAGAACTCTTAGGCGCTAAAATAATTTCTGATAGCTGCAATTCCTGAAAAGCAAAGAACTTACAGCATCTCCCTGAAAAAAAACAATTACTTTTTTATAATAACTTGCAAAACAAACAGGGCACTTGCAAACACAGATACTGGGGAGAAAAAAGACACTTTCAAACTTAGTGCTTTAATAAAAGTCTTCGTTTGGAGTTGTAACCTCAAATGGTCAGCACTGCTTTGAACAAGAGACATTGTGGTCTTGAATGATTACCTGACTTAGAGCTCCCATCCAAATTGAAAAACTTGGTGAAGTGGGAGCTGGAAAATGACATTGTTAAAGAGGCAATTTTTGCCCTGAAAAGCTCACAGCCTGAATGGAAAGACTTTAAAAAAAAAAATAAAGGGGAAAAACTATTTTGTGAAAAATACAGAACTGTCTGTTGTTTTCTTTTTGCTGGGTTCAAAACAGGCAGACTGTGAGGAACTTCCAGCATTTGTAATGAGTGCTTTTAATCGTTTGGGCTTTTTTAAAAAAACAACAACAGAAAGCATTATCAAGATGGCTATTGAGAACTTCTCCTCTCTGAAAGCAGGCTATTCAGTCAAGCTAAAAAGCAATAACATTTTCAGGAAAAAAATTCAGTGAGAATGTCACAAAAAATGAAATGTCTGACAAGCACAACAATCTTCCCAGCCTCGAAAAAAGGGATTGAGCATGTTATTTTTGACTTTCTGCTTTACGATTTCAGCGGGATGGATAATGCAGAATCAGGAAGGTGACTTTTTCTTTTTCCAGAGATGGAGACCTGAGGGGCCAGAAAGATGCCTTACCCCAAACCATGCCTGCAATCACAGACTCATTTAGGTGAGGAGGGAACTCTGGAGGTCTCTGGCCCAATTCCATGTTCCAGCTTCCAAGGACCAACTTCAGAGACTGAATGAGTTTACTCTTGGCTTTCTCTGGTTGAGTTTTGAAGGTCTCTGAGGCTGGACACTCCTGCACCTTCATCCCAATCACACTGACTCAAGTTTTCAGCCTACCAGTTCAATATCCTGATGAAAAAATGTTCTAATGGCCCTCACTGCCCTGGGATTGTCATGGAAGAAATCCCAGGAGGGCTGGAATATGCAGTGGCATGTACAGTCAGAGGGGGAGTAGCCTTAAAAAGAAATCCATGTGGACCAGAGCTTTTGGAAACCTTCAGGGTTTGTCCACATCCTTCAGTAGGGATGTGAGTGTGGGTGCCCTGCCAAGCAGGCTCATCCAAACCAGCCATGCTGTAGACACTGAGCGCCACCACAAGCCAGCCTTCGAGCTGCGCCCCAAGGCTGTGGCACCTGGTTCCTCCTCCTTGTTTGTTTTCTCCTTCTGTGTGAGACTGTTTATGAGTCTCTGCAGCAATAAACCAAAAAGGAAGAACCTCAGCGCCACAACCTGGACTTCCAGGCAAGGAATTGGCTTGCCATTTGTGAGCAATCATTTGTCATCTTGCACAGGAAGTGGATCAAGCTGCTGAGGGACGTTCAGCTTCAAAAAAAACCCACTATAAAAACCCTGAAACTGCCAGGAGGTGGAGGAAAGCGGATTGCAGTGAGATGGCTCGGCTGTCCCAGCAGCAGGTTTTATTGATGCGAAGAGCTCCGGGCTCCTGGAATTGCTTTCCCAAAGTCTCTCCAGCTGGCTGCTGAGTTAGAGCCTTCAGAGAGTCAAGGCAAATACCTTTCATCTTTTTCAAGCTTTATTTTTGAAGGGAGCAGAATTATGCTGCTGGCTTTTTTTTTTTTTTTTCCATTTCTTTTTTTTTCCCCCTAATAACTTTTAAATCCTTTGGCTGCTTACGCCAAATTTTTCACAGGGAGCCCAGACATGGAGTTCTGACAGGTCTGGAGAAAACAGGCAGCTGGGGAGAGGAGAGAAAAACTCTGCTGGTACAAAATGCCTCTCATCGACAGCCACTTCTGAGCACGAAACGTCTCATTTACCGAACACTGCACAGTCCAAGCACAACTCGCTGCCCAGGAACAGCTCCATGGGAAATGGGCTGTGCTCGGTTCAGCCCATCTGCCTCCCAAGGAGGTTGTCCTGCTTTACAGCAGAGTTTTGCAGTTTGCTCTGAGGAGTGCTTGTGTACAAGCAGCAATAAAGAGGTGATTTCTAGCGTGGAGGAAGGTTGTGCTCAGGGCTTCTTCAGTCCTAAGCTGCTGGAGCCACCACCTGTGCAGCTGTTGAAGAGTTCTGCCACATCCTGGAGCGTTTCATCTGGTGTGAGCCACAAGATGCAACACAGCGTCCTTTTTGTCAACACAGCTGCAATACCATGCCCAGTTCTGGGTACCAGTCTCAGTGTGTCAGGAGGTGAGGAGAGTGCCCAGTATTATCAGCGCCCTTGAAAATAGGAAGGGCAGAAAGAGATTGAAAAGGCTATGATTGTTTTAGTCTCAGAAAAGGGAAATACAAAAAGAATCTTCGAATTTACAAGTTCTTGTAAAGCAGGGAGTCTTCCCTGTGATGAAAACGACTAGGCAAGTTAGAAACTGGGTTAGAAATTAAGGAAAACCTTATCAGGACAGGGATGGCATTATGCCTTTGCAGTTTTGAAGAGCAAGCAATACATGCTTCAGCTGGGTTTTTGCTTTGGGTGGAGGTGACCCCTAGACCTCCCTCCTGACTTAATTTCTAGTTTTCCATAAGAAAGCCACTGTCACTGAGGGGAACACAAGCAACTTAATGCTCTGCCTGAAATACATGGGCAGGACGTAAACCTTAAAAGAGAGGATGCCAATTTGTCAGGTGTGGTCGCTGGTGCACAAAGCCCAAGGACAACTCCTGCCCCATTGGTCTGGACAGTAAGGATACCACAAATTCCAGATTATCATTCATACCTAAATGTCCTACCTGTAATCAGGAAAACCTTAGGACTTTCCTTGCCACAACTGAACTACAGTGAACTACCATTTTAAAAGCTCTGCTGAATCTATACTTGGTAAGAACAATGGGATTGTTGCTGATTTAAACTCAGTCAAACCACTACCCCACTACATAGTGAAGAATTTTGGTCTGGATCTGGACTTTGCCATTTCTATCCAGGACTTTAAATCAACCCTTGTAGGCTGAGTTGCAAAACCTTATTCACATAGGAAGAATTTATAGCACAGACCCAAAATTTCCCTGCTTGCAGGAGCAAAGAGGCTGCTGCAAGTGCCCAGAACATACGTGCAGTGCATATGGATGCTCATGCTGGACACTACGGATGCTTCTCTCAACATTAAGAAAAAGGCTTTTCCCCTTCAAAGGCAACATACTAACTTGTTCTTTTTGAAGGGTCTGTTTTGAAGGCACAAGGACTCTAAAGCAGCTGATTGTGCCACACACAATCTAATCAACAAACCTGGCACGTCTGTGTGCAGAAAAGGAAAAAAAAACCCCACCTTGATCACCACTTGCCATTTACCTTAACCAGGCCTGCCTTGATCTCACAAAACCCAGGGTGCCTGGAGTACAGAGGCACAAGTTCAAAGAGACAGCAAGAAGTTAATCTGAAAGCAAAAGGGGCTCTTCAAGCAGGTGGGAAGAAGTAATTAGAAAGCACGGCTATTCCAAAGCTTCAATAAATGATATTAAGACAGTCATTATACACTCATGAGGGTCCTCCACTCTTGTCAATCAAGAAAAAAAACCCCACAAGACTGCAGACACATGGATCAGACTGCAAAGGCAGGAGCTCTAGGGCTCCTCACCACCCTGCTCAAGAAGGTGAAGGCAGAGACTCTGCAGGTGAGGCAGGAAAGCAGCTTCAGGAGGCCCACACCTGTCAAGGCTTTTTTTTCCTGTTGAGCTTCTCCTACCTCCTCCACCATCAACATTTACTGTGCTCCATGAGCTCTATGGAGCTTCATTAGCTTCAGCTCTCCATAGGCAATGTCCCATTTTGGTGTTACCCATCCAAAATGTACTGACTTTTTAGTTCTGCATTTTAGTTATTATTTCATTCACCTTCAGAAACTGTAGCCTGTCCCACTCCAGTCCTGTGAGGCCAAGTGACAAATCAAAGGGCATTTATGCTTTTGAGTCTCCCAGCCCCGGGCAAATGTAGCTCTGGATTCAAGATCCTGTTGCTTCAAAACTGCAGATGCAGGAGATTCCCTTCTGCACGATTCTTCCATCTCTAGCTTCTTGTCTGTAAAACACAGCTAATCATTGTGCAGGTTTTGTCCACGTGGGCTGTGAGCTCTGGAGGGCTATCCAAGGACACCGAGTGTGAGGAGCCCCTCTGCCAGACAACAGAAGATGACCTGCATGAGCTGAATGCAGGCGAAGTTGGCAGTGAGAGATTGCATCTTTTATCAGGAAAATTGATTCACAAAAGCCAAGAGGAGCAGTTTGCTCTCTGCAAGCAACATCAATACACTCATATGGATCCAGAGATAGTGTTTTTCCCACAGCATTTCACCACCCACTTTCAACCATCCCTCTCTTTCCCGGTCCTGTAGCAGTGTGACATTCACACAACCGCTTCCCGACTCAGGCTTTTCACACCCCACAGCTAGTCCTGAATCCCACATGGCAGTGATGCAGATCCAAACCCTCTCTTCCACACCAAATGTGCGCCGGCCGAGCAGCACGAGCTGCGATCCTCCGCTCAGCAGCCTCGAGCTGAAGGGGCAGGCAGAGGCTGTGGCACCCGCCTGCTGCCGGGGGGCAGGAAGGGAAGGGATGCCACTGGGGACCACCGCACGGTCCCTTCTGCAGAGCAGCAGCTCCTCCCTCTTTCTCCCCCAAGCCCAGGAGGCTCCAGCCACATTATACAGCATGATGCTGCTTCTGATCCTCGAGGGCTCAGAGAATAGCCTGGACACTGAGCAGGCTCCTGCTGGAGCTGGGAAGGTGCCCGTGTGAGTGTGTGATCCCTGTCACCACTCTCTACGGTCAGCTGTGCTCACAGGCACATCACTATAAGCCTCCCAAGCCTCTGTGGAGCTGGGACTGCTGGCAACAGTGGGAGCCCTTTTCCCAGGCTGTAAGCACTGATCCCTCCTAAAACCTGAAGCGATGGCATTAATCAGTTTGCTTCGAAGTAGGCCATGCGAAATGTGTTTGAGCCTGGCTGATAAAATGGGGAGAGGAAGGAGTGCAAGGAGATTAGAAAGGAATCGTGCTTAATTTGGGAACATCTCTGAAGATTTATTCCAAAGCATGAAAGCCATGGAGAACGCTCCCGCCCAGAGATTAAAGATGCTGTGACTCACATCTCTGAGGCCTGACAATAGCTTATTCAGGAGAGCTGCCTGTAGCCACGAGACAGAGAATACAGTTTTCCCAAAGCATTTCAATTTTCAAGAGGAAAAAAAAGACTAGACTTCATTAATTTCACCAAATAACATGAGTTGCCTTCACCCTGGTCTCTCCTAAGCTGGCTATAGATCTCTGAGCTTTTGTCAGCCTGAGAAAAAAAACCACAGCCAGCAGTTGGGGTCAACTTCTATATTGCCACCCTCTGGCACTTCCAATTGCATTTGACCTCCAAACAAAAGCAGAGAGAAGAAGCCAGTGGAAGGCCCTTTCCAATCAGTGGGGAATGCAGCAATCATCACCTCTTGCTTGCTGTGCCCCTGCATGTCTCCTTCTTCCACAGAAGTGAATTCCGGGGGCTAAAGGTGTGCAGCTGTTTTATTGCGCTCTACCTGCTGCACATCCAGCTGTGTGAGCACCACATGACCCCTGAGCAGGTGTCCCCCTTCTGCGATCCCAGGGGTGGCCCACTGAGCACTGGGTGAGTGCATGGTGCCAGCACATCTCTCCCCACAAGCTCATGATGGTTCCACTGGCCATGCCAACTCCAGGTGAGCCTCCAAAGGAAAGAAGGTGAGGGTGCAAGAGGGTGCAGGTAGGGATTGGTCCTGTGTTTTTTGCTTTGCTTCTCACATCAGGTGCAGAAGGGAAGGGGATGGTGAGTTTGGGAGAGATGGGATGGCAGGCACGACTTTGACATCATTTCTTACAATGAATGTTAACACAGCCCTGTGTTTTTACTGGCAAGGACCTTTCTTGGCTGACCCATGAAGCATTTGTGACTGATGCTGTTGACACCAAGGTTGAGGCTGGCACGGGGTGCAGCACTTGGGAGGTGTCAGCACTCATCTAGGGAGGTCAGGCTGCTGCTGCAAAGAATGCTCTCAGCTGGGTCCTTCCACAGGACCCTGTATGGCACAGTACACCAGCAGCTTGGGGACAGGGGGATCAGAGGGCAGGAGAGCAGCCGTGAGAGGTTCCCCTGCATCACTGTGCAGCAGATCATCGTTGATACTGCAGATGGTACTTGTTGAATAACTGCCACTGCTGCTCCTTGTTCTGTTCTCCAAGACAGCTGGGGCAGAGGCAAGCCCAACACCATAAGAGGCTCTGCAGAATTTGTTTTCGTCATCCTGCTGATGGGTAAGGACAGCCAGAGCCTGGTGAACCTAAAAAGGCTGTGTATCAGCTCTAGGCATCCAGGTAATTGTACTCATCTCCCATCCATCATCCCAGCAATGCCAGCCTCTGTTGCCAGACCTAATGCCCTTTATGCCATTTCTTTCATGGAATCAGCTTGAAATTGATTTTGAAACAGAAGCAAGAGGCTGTATCAGTTTTTCGCTCGGAGGTGTGACAGTGTGTCTGCTTTCTGCCAGGTTACATTATGTCTGTTCTCTGCTGTATGTGTGTGTGTTCCCTTGGCTATGTTCACTGAGACAGGTAGAAAGGATCCCACCTTTCCACAGTCAGACTAATGGGGAGAGGAGAAGACTGATAACATGATGTAGCAGAATGAGAGCCACCCCCACACTTCACACGGTGCCCATCACCTGCATTTTGTTTGCCAGGGGAAGGGTTCAAGGAAGAGATCTGAGGCACAACCACTCTACAGCTCAGTCAGCCCTTTCCAAATCATGAAATCCATCTGCCAAGCTGTGGAAAAAAAAAAAAAAAAACAAGTTTAAAGGCTAGTGCACAAGGTTGCCTCACCTTTGGCAAGAGGACCCCATCAAAAGACGTCTCCAGATTTCTAAGCAGTGCAAGGTCACAGGATTGCTTTTTGATGTCTTTTTTGGGATTCCTGCTTTAGTATTTGCCTCTCTATCTAGAATTGTAGCATTAAGAACATGCAAAGAAGTGACAGCCATGCCCACAGGTCCCCCTGCTCTTCTGTAGCTGTGCAGCTCTCTGGCTGGAGACAGAGTTGCAAAGGGAACCCAAAATCAGGAGGGTAGATTTTTTTTCATATCGCTCTAAGTTTAAATATTAACAAAGCAATCAAGATTTTCACCATTCTTAAAGAGAAATCTTTTAGCACCAGCACAGTGTCGTTCAGCAAGCACAGCTGCCAGATCTGATCCAGTGGCAGTCTGAGGCACTGCTGAGGACCTGGTGTGATGACAGTCCTCTCAACCCCTCAAGGCAGGACTGGAGGAGCCTTCAGAAGGTTAGTCCATCCTCCTAAAAGAGTCTGAAGTTGATTTGTTGAACCTGCCCTTTAAACCCTGCACAGAATCACAGAGAGTTTGAGGCTGACATGGACCTCTTAAGGTCATCTGGTCTGGGTGGCTTAAGCAGGGCCATGTGGAGCCACCTAGAGCTGGTTGCCCAGGACCGTGTCCAGTCAGCTCTTGAATATCTCCAAGGATGGAGACTCTGAAACCTCTTTGGTCAACCTGCTCCTGTGCTCGGCCACCACAGTGATGGTACCTGGGGTAGTTCCTCAGGTGCAGGAATTTTTCACTTGCTGCACTTCACAAGGTTCCTGTCAGCCCATTTCTCCAGCACATCAAGATCCCTCTGGATGGCAGCATGACCCTCTGGTGTATCAGCCACTCCCCTCAGTTCCGTATCATCAGCATACTTGCTGAGGGTACATTCTGGCCCCATCATCCACGTCATTAATAAAGATGTTGAACAAGATTGGGCCCAGTATTGACCCCTGGGGTACACTGTTAGTTGATGGACTCCAACGAGACCTCATGCTGCTGATCACCACCCTCTGGGCATCTCCCTTCAGACAGTTTTCAATGCACTTCACTGTCTGTTCAACACAGAGGCCTTGCTTTTTTTTCTGTAAATCTGTTGTCATATTCTCCCTGCTGGGTTTTTTTCATCTTCTTCACTTCCTTTTGAAGCTGACTTTCAAACAGTCCCTTCTTGCACCTGGCTAAACTTTAGTACCACATACAGAGCAAAGTGGGGAGAGATGCTGCTTCTCACAATCTGCGCTGTCACGGAAGGGAACAGCCCTGGTTTGTAACACGGGCTCCTTCAGCAGTGTTTCGTGTTTCATGTCGATGCATCTGAGCCTCTTGTTTTCAAATTACTCCAGGGCTGGTTTTATTATTGGTTGATTGAGTGGTCTCAGCATGGCTCCTGTGGAATACCCACATCTTCCGCTCACCATGGAGCAGATGGAAATGTTCTCAGTGAGACACTCATGCATGTGCAATATCTACAGAGGAAATATCCACATCTCAGCTCCTACTGCTGCTGCCAACAATGCCGCCTGTCAGCTTCTGGGGGAACTTGACTGATATTTATTTGGGCAGTATCAGAACAGAGCACTGGCAGAAAACTCCCCAAGTCATGTGAAACTGCCATTGATGCTCCTGGTAGAAAATCTTCAAATGTTGTAAATACCCCATGGAAATTGGTTTTTTGATTTTTTTTTTTTTTTATTTTTTTTTTTTTTTTGTCACTGAGTATTGAAATCTTGACAAATAACTGGGAAAAAAATTCCTTTTGAATGTTTTGAACACCTTTTCAAAAAAGAGTATGATTAATAAATACAATGGGCTTTTTTCCACTTGAGCAGCCCTTTATACCTGCTGGAGTCTTCTGGGTGAACGAGATTAAGGTATGAAAGACTTCAGGAAGCAAAACCACCAACAGATTTGGAAAGGACAGGGCATAAAGAAGAGTGCCAGACATCCACATTTAGGGATGTTCTGGAAGAGACGTTAAGCCATTTTTGTGCTGCCCAGGGGTTATATGGCTAAAAAAGGACACACAAAGCAGTCCTATGATTGGAGTTGTAATTTTGGCACCCTCGTGTTATGAGGAACAAGAGAGTGAGGAAACAAGTGGAACTGCACTCTCAGCAGCTGGAAATGGATGCTGTGGTTGATGCACAGCACAAACACATATAGATTTATATGTGTGACTGAGTGAATTATGATCCTGCATATTCCTGTTTGTAATACAATAGAACAGCTCTTCTCTGCCACCTACCATTTTTAATTATTGTTGGTTTGGGGCTTTTTTAATATTAAAAAATATTAATGTTTTCCATCAGTCAAGTCCACTGTCTAATGGTCATCCTGGATCCAACCTGTCCCTCCACTGACCACAAAATATCCTACAGTCAAAACTGTGTTCTCAAAAGCCATAGAAGTTTCATATTAGTAGAAACTGAGTTTTTCTTGATCTTTCACACAAGTTTGTGTAAATCCTGCTCTGAAGCTTGTGAAATGCTGAGTGGCCAAACAGTGAGACACCAGGCCCAGGCAGTGCTTGCATTGATTAGCTGAGCCCCGACTGCTGTGGGGATGCTTTGTGCTTTGTTCACTAATGTACTTCCAGCAGCACTAATAACATTTCCTTTGAACAAGCAGGAACAGGTGATCACACAATTATGTGTCTTGTCTGTCTGGATGATTCAGCCTCATGTTGTTGTCATAGCAGCATGTCCCCACCGTGGCTCACAGGTTGAGGTAGGGCTGGTTTGCAATTTCCAAATAATAAACAAAACACGGTGCCCTGATTTGATAGAAGAAAATTTGTTGTGTTGTTCAAATTGTAACTGTGGGAGGAAAAATGGAGCTGATTGTCAAAACTCTTAGGACACCCCTGTAAGGAGTTCCAAGGATGCAAATGCAGCCTAGATTTGACTTTGAGTTTGGGAGTCAGAGAGCCATTAAATTTGTTTCTCTAAGCCCTGGAGTAAAAGTCAGGTCCCCACCCCTTCCAAAGGAAGCATATGCTTTGGCAGTGCTGTGTCGCACACTGACACACCGTTGTGTGTTCCAAGGAGCAGGATTTTGATTATTTAACTAGTCCTGGCACGTGGTTCTCTCCAGCTCCTGAGCCTCAAGTTCCCCATTTGCTCTGAGTTTGTGCTGACCACCAGTCACCTTGGCACTGTGCACTGGGACCACTAGCTGGATCTTAAGTGGGCTGCAAGGCTGTGGAGTGTGATGTCATGTCATTCGATGTCATGTCATTCAATATCACGAACTGTGAATTGTCAGCAGGGCATTAACTATCTGGAGATGTTCAGGCATGAAGAAAGCCCACCTCTGGTACCAGAACTGTGACCCTTGCAGAACTGACCACCCACTATCCATTAGGAAGGTCCCACAGTGCCAGAAGTGTTGTGCCAGCCCCAGCTGGGACATGGCACCAGGCTGACAGTGAATGTGAAGGACTAAAGTGAGTATCACACACAAATCCTGAGAGCCAGCAGGTCCTTGGGGCACACAGAGGGAGCACCTCTGCCAGTCAAGTCTCCTGGTAATGCTTTGGAAGAGGCAGATCTCCTTGCAGCTGATTGACCCCTGCAAGTTCAAAGTGACATCCATGGAGGCAGATTCTCAGTCAGAGTGGATCACCATCTGACCAATTCAATTTGTTCCATACAGAGAGGGCCTGAGCAGCTGCAAGTCCACTGGAGGTTGATTTCAACCAGTTGGTTTTTTGGGGAATGTGTTAAAACGACACGAAAAGCCAATGCACATGCACACAGAATGGGGAAGGAAGAGGAGAACTGAGATCCTGAAAGAGCCCTACATGTACGACCAGTCTGAATGCCATTCATTTTCCTTCTTTTTCTCTGGCAGACAGAGCCCAGCGTGATTCAAGTGTCTAAGGAAATTTTCAATCATATTGAGAGAGAAAGGAAACTAGAAAATGGGATGGGATTGCACTGCGATGCTGTGACCTGTCTGTGCCCAGAGCTCTGCCTTAAATTGGAAGAAAAGTGCCAATTAATCTGACACTGAGGAAGGCATAGGCAACAAAACCATTTCATGTCCGCTCGTTTCCCCCCATGACATGTAGCCCTCTCCACCTTGCTAATTGGAGAACGCTTCCTAACAGCTCTCTGATGTGGGTTTAATTAAATACCTTTTGAATGCCTCTGAGCGGTGGGAAATCTGGTGGAGTCATTCCAAGTCTGACACACTCAGGAAGGGCTTCAAATCTGGGGCTTCTTGCTTCATCAACAAAAATACAGAGGCTGTGGCAGCAGTGGAGGACCTTTAATAAAAATGGAGCTAGAAACTAAAGGCTGACAACATCTGGCTGTGAAAAGGAGGATCTTCCACATTCTGCAGTTCTTACAGCACTGCAGAGAAGATGCTTGGTCATCCTGCGGCAGAGGAACAGCTCCGAGGGAGGGAGACACCTCTGCAGGGGACATGTGCAGGGCGAGGGTGTTGTGACCCAAGGAGGGCTCCAGGCCCATGAAGGGGTGAAGGGTGGAGGAGACAAGAGGAGGGAGATGTGCCCTGGGAGGGGACAGATGAAGAGAGGAGCAGCAAGCACCAGATGTGTTGGGGCACAGCTCTGTCCCAAGGCCACAGGAGACACTTGGGCAGGTCACTTCTGTTCGGTGGGTGTTCAGGGCTCCAGGTGCGTTGCCTGAAGAGGATTCCTCCCTGGGGATCGGGGCTGCCATATGCTGAGACCATTTATGCCCCACATAGGAGAGGAAAACGTGACTGATTTCACGAAGGGTGAGTTTTGGCACGTGCGGATAAAGGGGGACCATGCCATGGGTACCACGTAGGCTGTGACAGGGAGATGCCCTTGCAGCAAAGCCAGACCCTAAGCCAAAGCCTCAGCTATGCCACAACTTTTCCCATTCCTTTAAAACACCCATTTGCCCCCTCCCCATATCAGGGAGTGCAGCACAGAGGCTGAGTGCTGCAGGAGAGAGCTTGCAAATAATTGGAGAGCAACAGAAAAAATTTCAACGAGACCTTGAAAGAGTCTATTTAGCTTATCAGAAAGGAGGTCAAGAGGTGATTTGATTACAGTGCGTAAGTGCCGTCAGCAGAAGAAAACACCAGTTTCTAAAGAGCTTTTTAATCTGTCAGAGAAAGCTGGAACAAGAGCCAGTGGCTCAGAGATGAAGGCAGGCAAATGCAAATAAGACATAGAGAGCATATCTTTAGCAGAGGGGAGATAAACGGGAAGAGCAAACTCAAGGAGACCGGCCTTGGTATCTCAGGGTGCCTTCAAGTGGGAGCTGAATAATGTGCTTAAGGCAGAGAGGAGCTGGGTTGGTTTCAAGGTGGCATTTAGGAGCCGGTGGCACATGGGTATAGGTATAAAGAGGTCTGGCACTTCTTTGTCTCCTAACAGTAAGAAAATCCAAGTTCCTTGGTGTTGTGGGGACAGAAAAATGTTTGAGCACAGGCTTTGGGGTTCAGTCACCAGGAAGAATTCAGCTCAGTGTTTATGGTTTCTAAGTTAAAACTGAATCCTGGGGGCCTGGGCTTCCCAAGGCCTGGTGGTCTCAGCCTGTTTGGTTTTCCTCCTGGCAATGGACCGGCCACACACTGGTAAGAAACTCCAGCCCAGTGGAAGGAAAAGCTGCCATGGGTAGGAATTAAGGCATTGACAGTGAAGAGCATAAAACAAAAAAAATTCACCAGAAGTCCATCTCATTCTGCACCTGTATTTGCCACTGGGAGGGAACTCTAGAAAGGGAGATTTTAAAATAAAAAATTAAAAAACAAGTCTAGAGTGATCCTTCCTTGGAATTTCTTCCTTGTTTCAAGCAATTTGTGGCTGATGGACTCCTGAAGTGGAAGCTGACATGCAGCTATTAACAGCTGATGCTTCTCCCATGAAATTTTCAGGCTACTTTTGGACTATTAGACTTTTCCTGGAGCAATAATATTCATCATTTAATAATACGATGAGGGGGAAAGTATTGCTTTTTGCTTGTTTCAAATCCTCGGATCCTCTCACTAGTACCCCTTATTTTTTTTAGTGTGAGGAACATAATATACTTACTAATTGCCATTTCTTTGGGCTATTCAAGATTGTTGAGGCTCCTCTCCCACCATTTTGTACATACAACTAGTATGCAAGAAAATACAGCTTATCTTGGGGTGGCCAGGAAACTTCTGACCTTTTAATTTTATTTTGACCTATTTCTAATTCAAACATCTCTGGGCATCTCTGGAGAATGGACACTAAGCTCAAGTGAAAGAACTTCTAAGCACTAATTTCTATGTTTCTCATCTGAATCCCTCCTGTTTGGTAATAAGAGGAGGTTTCTAAGTCTGCATCCTCCTGGGATTTCTGGGCAGCTACTTCTTTAGTATTGCTGGTTTTTCTCCTTTTCTCTGTACAGCTATGTTCAATAAAGGAAAACTTTTAACAAATAAACCAAGCAAGCCCTTTTTGGCCCAGGGGCTATTTGCTGGTGAAACCAGCATTTAAATATTTACCACTTGGATGTGTAGGAATTTCCTGGGTTGTGCTGTCTGGCAAATAAGGCAGCTTATTCAGCACACAGTTAAAGCTGTGGTTAAGCGTAGGAAATAATTCCCTATCAGTAATGAATGTTCAGTAGTGAGTGGGTGAATCGTACCATGAGTGGACTCATGCTCCTTAACTCCATAAGCTGTTGTAATGAGGGTCCTTCTGCAGGTGGGAGAAGTGGATCCTCCTGCCAAACGTTTGCCTGAGCCTGATGAAGGTGGCTATTTATTCTGAAACATCAAAACACAACAACAAAAACAACAAATCTCCCCCAAAACCCCACAACAAACCAATGCAAAAAAAAAAACAAACCAAAAAAACCAAACAAACCAAATAAAGCAAACAAACAAAAAAACCAACCAACCAATCAACCCAAAATGTTTAAAAAATCCAGTTTCAGACAGCAGCTTTTAAAAATTATTAATCTTTTCAATTTAATTAATTTAATTTATAAAATAAAAGTTCAAATAAAGTTTAACTAGCTAAAAAGAAAATAAAACATATCAGAGTATCTAAAAGAAACATATTACTTGACCCATGTTGAGGGTTAAGTAATTTGGTAGCGCAACAAAGTCAACACTGAGCTTTCCAATCCAGCTTTCCAATCATGCTTGGAAAGTTTTTTCAGCTCTTGAAAGGCATGTCAGTTGTGACAGCTGTTTCCTCTATTTGTTTGGGTGGGAAACCGGGGTGATTAATCCTGCCTATTGGAGTCATTAGGGACATATTGGAATTTACTTTGCTGTTTGTTACAAAACAGCATGTGCCAATTTTCCATCTGAAAATTAGACCACCAGTTCCTGGCTGGATAAGGTGGGAAGTAGTCTTGACGTGGAAGAGTTTGCAGTGTAAATACATAGACCACAGATTGTTAGTTGTGTTTTACCAAATCCGTAATAAAGCCCAGAGCCTTAAAAACTGGAATTTGATTATTCCCGTAAGGGCTAGAGAGTTTGCACAGAACTTTGCTTTGAATTTCTGAATCTGTCTCTTTCTTTGAATAGATCATCCTTCCTCCAAGAGGGGAAAAACTTTCCCAAAACATCCCTTAAAACTCCATGAACTTTTTTTCTCAAGCACCTACTTAAGAATGAGGGAAACACACTGTTAAACAACTTTTGCACGGTTGTGTTTAATCACTCTTATTCCTTGGAAGCCATGTGAGGATATGAGCACGTCACCGCAGCCATCTGGAGAGGATTCTGGTCCAGCCGGACTGTCCCCATTGCCACCCACGCTCACGGCTGTGCCACCCACGCTCACGGCTGTGCCACCCATCCCAGGTGTGTGGCAGGGATGGCATGGGGTCCTGAGAACAGGGCTGGAGTCACAGCTGTTGGGATGCACATCGGGCTGTTTGCTCAGCACCATCAGCACTGCTTTGCTGGAAAGCAGGAGTGACAAAGCCTGGCTTCGTATCCATTCACGTCACCCCAACCCCACAGCACTCATGCTGTGAAGACCATCCCTGCAGGCAGATTAAATAAGCAATATGTGGTGTTAAAGCCCCTAAAATACAGCCTGTCATGCTATGGGTAAAGGAATGACCAGTCTTGAGTTTCTCCCATTCCTCATCCCAAAAAGTGAATTTCAAGGCTTCAAAAAGCACATGCCCGGCATTAAAAGATAATAATCCACTTTGCTCCGATGTTTTATTCCTCCAAGCCTTTTGGGGCCATCCAACCACATTCCCTGATTTGAGACTTCATCCCATCCCTGTGGAGCTCTAAAAACCAAAGTAGAAGGGAAAGGTGGGATCCACAGCCCACCCCGTGGTTCCTCTAGTCTTCACCCCAGGCATTGGTTCTCATGAGGCTCCTGCTGCAGCTCTCAAAGAAGACAGTGCCAGCGGCCACAACATGACAGCATCCAAATGCCATTCATCAAGCCAGCGTGGTTTGCTTTCAGCTGCTTTTCATCTTTACCAGTCTCTCTGAAGGAACAGCTTGCGTCCTCCTGTGAATTGGAGAGTTCAGTCTCTCTCAGCAGACCCCAGACGTGGACACTTAACAGCAACAGGCTATTCAGCAGCCACAATATAAAGGGCTGGATTTATTTATTATTTTTCTTTCAAATGGATGCTATTAGTGTTCTGGGAAGAGCCTGCACTCATGCTCATTAAGTCTGCAGTTTCCAAAGTATTTCTAGAGAGGAAAAGAGCATAACTGGTTGCAATTCTTATTGTGGTAGTAAATGATCAATGCATTTATTTGCAGGGCCATAGTGGCTGTGATTAATTCACAGACAGAAATAATAGTGGAGCACCTGCTGCAATGGTATTACTTTATCTCTGCCTCACTGGATGACTTCAGGTACAAGCAAAAACAACCCTTAATTACTTGGTTAAAAATCTGTCAGCTGCCAAGGGAACAAATGGAATGATACAGGCACCTCTGCTACAACACTTTAAAGCTCCCAGAGATAATTGAATGGAAAGAAATGCGCTTCAAAGCTCTCCAAGAGTCATCACTGATAGGAAATACCTAGATGTGGCCTGAGGAACCATCAGTGGCCTGGGAATGACCAGCTGCAGGGATGACCTGCACGGGGAGCAAACTTCCCACAGCCGTAGGGCTGGGTTATTCATATTGCGCTTTCAGGAGGACTTCCACCATCCCATTCAGATGTCCCTCACTATTTTACAATCACTGGTGCTGTTCCCTTCTTTTAGAGAGAAGTTGATGCCTTCAGGCACATCTGCCGTGTCTGTCCTGAGGCAGGAGCACCCCTGTTTTGAGGCCATTGGCTGAGGGCATTCTCTTAGAGTCCAGGCTTTCAGGGCTATGTGACTATGGAGGAGACATTCAGATGCCCTTGACAGGGGCAAGCAGCCGGGCTTGTTCCTGCTGCAGTAGGACACTGCTGCAGAATGGATGTGATTGCTTCTGAGCCACTCTCTTTAAGGACATAGGCAAATAAAAATGCAGGAGAAAATCAGCCACTTTACATGGCGATGCTTTTAATTGCCTTGGCTAAATGGGAAATTAAATGCTGGAAACTTCAAGTCCTGTTTGATGTTTAGCATCCGTGCTCCAAAAGGACGGGTTCTCCGGGCACGGCTTTGGTACGCCCAGGAAGCGTGAAATCACTCCCAAATTGCTCAACGTGTAAGATAATTGGCCTCCATTGCCTGAAACACTCTAGCTGCAGACTCGGGGAGCAGACACCATCTCCCAAGTGGAACAAACTCAGAGATATCTCAGAGGCTGTGTACGTGGCACCTGCGTGCCTGGCATTGAGAGCTCTTGTCCAGTTTGTGCAGAGACCATCTACTCCTTCTCTGCAGGAGCTCAGTGCCTGGCAAGTTTGGGGAAATAAGTCACCGGAGACAGAGCAAGATAGAGATGTCCTATAATCAGCCCTGTGCTATGCATTTTCCATTTTCTCCTTGTTATGCTCAGTCAAGGCACATTTGTTTTCATCTTAGAAGCATCTGGAAAGAGAAAAAAAATCCCAGGTTGAAAGCCACACGTGTTAAAGCATTTTCTGCTGACAGAGAAGCACATGCTCACAAAGGCTGTCATGGTCACAGTTATTCTCCTCCCAGGCTGGAATTTTTGTTCTCTGTAATAGGATCTGTGATCACATCTCACCTGCCAGTTTTGTTTGCCTGGTGGCCACTTCTGCCTTCTCCAGCTCTGTGATGACAATCTTCTGCTTGTCCCAGATAACAGGATGGGCTCTGCACATCCACTGACATTGGTGGTCACAGGGCCAGCCAAGGTGCAACAAATGTCTGCAGCAAAGATGCTCCAAGACAAAACAGCCCTGTCCCCTTTGTCCTTTGTATACCTCAAACACTGGTGGCCATCCTTGCTGCCTCTCCCAGTCCTGCCATGCGTTTGGAGTTGAGGACTTTGGGTGTGGGGATGAAACATCATCTACAAGATTCACCTTCATGGATTTATACCGGGGCTCAGAGACATTCCCTGGTCTCATCTTTTGTCCTTTCTTAATAACTCCTTGCAGCAACAGGAGAGGTCACAAGAATGCTTTACAAACGTGTGTAACTGCTCAGGACCATGGTGGAGGACTGAGATACAGTTCCAAGCTCATTGACAAGCTTCAGAAGAAATCCCCTCCTCACATTTCAGGACCTTCTCCCCAGAGTTTCTGTAATTTCCAGAAGCCCAGACACACCCAGTGAAGGTGCAGCAGTTCCCAACCTTCCACACTTCTCAAAGCTGTTTCATTAGCAATATTCCTAGGCATGATCTGCTTCCAAACTGCGGGAAATCTTGGCAGGGTCATGGGATATCAGGGCTTGGGAATCAGCGCAATAGTCCCTTTCCACACGGGTGGAAAGAGGGTGATTCACTTTCTGGTGTACCAAGTTCCGTCAGGGCCACATGGTCATCAAATTACAAAAAGTAGAGACTTCCAACTGACCCCGATGACATCTGCTGCCTTTTGGAAGGACTGTGCTCCACCCTGTGCACAAACAGTGGCGGTGTGTCTAATATCCCTCCTCCAAAACTTTTAGAGACAGTCCACCTCATTTTAGAGAGCATTTCCACCTCTTCCCCCAGGAGATACGAAGCATCCGTAATCACCACGCTGGAGGGAAAATACACGTTACTAGGCAAAAATAAAGCCCTGCTGCCAAGGGAGGGGCAGCCAGCAGGAGGGAGGCATCGGGGCGGGGATGCTCCTCCGGACAGCGCGCACTCGAGGTGTGAATTGCTATCGCTGGCCAGCAGGAGAGACGGGAGGGAGGCAGCGGGGTTTGCCCAGTTTTGCTACTCCACGAGGGACAGCCTCCGCTGATTTCAGCAGTGATAAAGACCTCATTATCTCCAACAAAGACCGCACGGTTACAGAGCGTCTCTGATGGGAGCGGTGATAAGCACCAGCATGAGCTCACCTCCTCTGCTCACTCACTTGTTTGTTTTGGAGGTTTCTCAATATGCCAAGAGCCATTGAAACCACCGCTAATCCACGCCCTCCCCCCGGCAGAAGCATCTTGGCCACGAAAGAGGAGCTGTCATCACCACCACATCCTTCCAGCCAGAGACTGGAGCTCAACAGCTGATACTGCAGGGGAACACCCAACACGGCTCCTGCCATCGGTGTCTCCTCCCCGCAGTCCTGGTCCTTATTAGACCCCCTGTAACCAAACCGCCTCAGTCCCCTCCTGTCAGCCAGCAGCGATCCCAAGCACTGGCAGGTCCTGCGAGGGCTCTGGTGATGCTGGGGCTTGGTCCCGTCCTCTCAGACTGAATCCTTCAAGAGCAGGTGGGTGGATCTTCTCAAAGCCCCCAGGATTTGTACAGCTAGTGCAGCACACAGCTGGCAGGGGACACATCCATCACATATTTTCCAAAAGCCCACGGAGTTTTTCTTCTGCCTGCTTTCTTCCTCCTCTTGCTTTTATTTTTTATATTCTCAGGTGAACATAGGATATTTCAAAGAGATCTCTGCCAGCACTGAAGCTTTGAAGGCAGCTGGTGGAGCAACCTCAGGTGACATGGAGAAGGAGCAGGACCCGGCTGGGTGTCTTCCTGGGAGAACTGAATCAAAGCCAGAGAAATGACAGCACAAGCTGATCTGACTCAGCCTGTCTGGGCTTTCTTTCTCCCTTTACTACTGAGACCAGACCAATAGCCCTTCCTGGTTTTAAATTAGCAAAACCTTTGCTAAGCTTCAGATTAAGTTCCTGGGTCACCAGCAGAGATGGCCTGTAGCAAAGCCCTGGATTTTATCTTTAATTATCAGCAAGAATATTACATTCTCGCAGAAACTGAGCTGAGAAAAAGCCAGCATTTGTGATCCCTGCTGTGGAGCTGAGCATCTGCTCGAGGGAAGGCTAGTAATCAGGAGGAGAAGGGTCAACAGAAGACGATCTTCTAAGTCTTCCTCTATAGACTGAATCTCTAATATGTTTGCTTAGCCAGATGCAAATCCTTTTCGCAAACTCGTGGCACTGCTGACTACAAGTACGCACAGAAAATTAACAAAGCTGGAGCATCAGTTCCTCCTCTACCACCAGTATGAGACTCCCAGTGATTACGTGGGAGGAAGGAAAATGTGCTCTTTCCAGTGCCCTGGGAAACAAAGCTTAGTTTCCAGCAGCATTCTCTGATTCTTAACCAAGGAATCCTGTCTAGCACCTCACTGCTTCCCTCTCCCTCCTGGCTGCTCTCCTTCCCTGAGTCCCCAGCGGCTGAGTCTCACCCTTGTCCCCACCCAGCAGCAGAGTCTGCGCATGGCCAATGAACTAAGGCAGGAGAGCTTCAAAAAACAGTAATGGTGTGAAGTGCAAAACTGTTTCAAAGCCAGAAGTTGGACTTCAGTGATCCTTGTGGGTGCCTTCCAACTCAGGATATTCTATGATTCTGTGATATCCAAGTGTGTTCAGGAGCAGATGGAAGAGTATAACAGCAGCCTGGTGTATAGACTCCTCATTTGGGTGTCCTGTGCCTACTGAAGACAATCCTGTCTCCTCCTGCCTGCTGGTTGGAGGTTATTTTCCTTGATGGAGACTAGACAAGGATCGTAGTGACCACTCTGCTGGAATAGAAACCTCTCATTGCCTGCTGGGATAACATCTAAGTGTCACTTGGAGAGTGGGGACACTGTTTGCTTTTGTCTGTTCACATGTATCTGATCTGTGGTGGAGGAGAAGGAACTGGAGGCCAGGCTATGTCTGATTACTTGATTCTGGAGCCACCAGAAATTCTCAATATAGCAACGTGTATTGGACTGGAAAGGGTGTGCTGGCTGGAAGTGGAGGCATGGGCAGGAAAGGACAGGAAGGCAGCACAGCGTGGGCTGAACTGCTCACAGCATGAATGGTCATGGGTTGGGGCAGGTCAATGTATCTGGAGCTTATCTTTTCAGTTCATTCTTCTCTTTGCTCTTGACAAAACACACTCAGGTGTATGTGTGGTGTGTCCAAGGTTCAAGGTCACCTTGTATTCAGCCCAGCACAATAAAACCTTAAAGGAATAGGGTATAACAAAAGAGCTGGGTGGCTTTGAGCTTCTCAAGGAGCAATGAGACTTGAAATAGATCACGGCTACCTGGAGATCAGAAAGCCCTATGTCCATTGCCTTTGCTCATTGCTTCCTGAGACATCCTGCTCCTGTAGTGCAGAGGTCGGGGGATCCCCTCGGAGCTGACAATGACAGCTGAGGAACGAGACTGGCTGAGGCAGAGCCTGTGTAATGCCATTCCAACCCAGCCAGCCAGGTCAATTGAAAAATAAAGGCGCTGGGTCCGGGTCTGCTGTCCCTGTCAGATTCATTATTTCCCCCCACCAACAGAAAGAGGGCAACTGTTCACGTAAGACACAGCTAATAATATCTGAGTACAGGACATTGCTGCTAAATTACAGGGAGGGCTTGGGAAGGGAAATTAGTGTCATTTGCAAGCCTGATAATAGGGGCTGTGCAGCATGAATGCCGATGCAGGAGTGGGCTGGAGGACAGTGTGTGGCTTATGCAACCGTCCCTGTCCTCCTGCAGCGGGGAGGGCTGGGCTGGCAGGAGGCACACAGGGGGGATGAGGAGCAGGACAGCAGGGGAGAAGTAGGCTTGAAAGCCAAAGGCAGTTAAAAACAGAGGGCTAAGAGCAGATACCTCTGTCTGAGAGTGAAGGCATCGGAAGATTCTCTTAGAGAAAAAGGCTCAGTCGTCTCCTCTCAGCCGAGCTTTGGCACTAAAGAGCCAGGGCACACTTTAGGGGCCCCACAGTTCAGGGATCAGCTACAGGGAATGGGAGATCTGGTGGTTTCAACTGAAGGGCCACTTTCTGGGCAGCTTCTAGAAGCAATCAAACCCAGCAAGGAAACTGAGGCATGGAGAGACTGCACAGTCTGTGCTGTGGATGGAATCTTAAGGCAGTTCTTGAGTACTTCTCGGTAATGTGAAATGTGATGCTGCTAGACCAGGTTGCTCAGAGCCCCATCCCATCCAGCCCTGAACACTTCCAGGCATGGGACATCCACAGCTTCTCTGGGTAATCTGTTCTAGTGACTCATCACCCCCACAGTTAAGAACTTCTTCCTAATATCTGATCTACACCTGCCCTCCTCTGGACACCAACAGGTCCATGTCCCTCCTGTGCTGGGGACCCCAGAGCTGGATGCAGCACTCCAGGTGGGTCTCACCACAGCAGAGCAGAGGGGCAGGATGCCCTCCCTCGACCTGCTGCCCACACAGCTTTGGATGCAGCCCAGGACACAGCTGACCTTCTGGGCTGTGAGTGCACACTGCTGGGGCACGTCCAGTCTTTCACCCACCAGCACTGCCAAGTCTTCCTCAGGGCTGCTCTCAATCTGTTCATTCCCCAGCCTGAATTGATACTGGGGGATGCCCAAACACAGGTGCAGCACCTTGCACTTGGTCTTGTTAAACCTCATGGTATTCCCACGGGCCCACTTCTCCAGCTGGTCCCACTGGATGACATCCCATCCTTCAGATGTGTCACTGTACCACTCACCTTGGTGTCACCTGCAAAATTCCTGAGTGTGCACTTGATCGCATCACCTGTGTCATTAATGAAGATATTAAATAACACTGGTCCCAATATGGACCTCTGAGGGACACCACTTGTCACTGATGTCCATCATGACTATGAGCCATTGACCACTTCCCTCTGGATGTGACCATCCAACCAATGTGCTACAGAGAAGCAGAAGTGCCCTCTGATCAAATGCTTCCAGGCTGCTCCCAAACTTAAAAGATGTCCGAAAAAAAAAAATAAATAGAGCTACTCTTGCTGTGTCCAACACTTGCAAAGACCAGTGTCCTCTTACTGCCTGCTGAGCTATTTTTCAAATTCCTCAACCTGGGACCCCACTCAGTGCCCCTCCTGTAGCTGATTAGGAAATGTTTTATCCCTGATGAACAGGTGAACCTGTGATTATACTAATCAACTGCTCATTAGTGTTGCTTGGCTTCAGCTGATCATACTCCAGGCCCCATGGTGTACAGCCACCTCTGCCACCCAGGGCTGTCAGAGATCTTCAGCTCTGTTGCTGTCCCCGCCTGGGTTTGCCCACAGGTGGAGAAGGGCTCTCCAGGACACTGCTGAGGTCTGGCAAGCAAATCTTATCCCAGCAGATGTGAGCCTCTTCCAGACTGTGGGTTGATCACCACAGCACTGTGCCTCTGCATCTCAAATAGGGAGTTTTGGACCCTGGGAGAGCTGACCCCTCCGATGGAGGTAGCAGGGACCTTCAGTGCTGGAGCTGGAGGAGGGGTGCTCAGACTCCTTTCCATGTCCTTGTGGATGTGGCAGCTCCAAGAATCAGGCCCTAGGCAGGCAGAAGAATCACAGCTGGATTAATCCCTCCTTCTTCACAGCTGTGACAAGGGACAGAGATCCCCCTGGGCTGCCTGCAGTATCTGGGGACTCCCTGGCAAAGTTACTCCTCTTCCCTTTGGGTCTGTCATCCTGACAGCTCTCCCCAAGCTGATCTCAAAACCAAGATCCCAGCACAGCAGAGTGCCAGAGACACACACACACCACTGCCTTCTGGCAAGTTTCAGCCTCCTCCAGCCTTCCTCCCTGAAGGCTGGGGACATGGCTGTGCTGTCCCCATTCTTTTTCTTCCTTTGCCCTATCCTCTCAATCAGGCTCTGGCTCAGAATGGTTTCTTTGTGCAACAGCTACACTGGCTTTAGAAAGATGCAATTAAGATGAAACCCACTTATTTAAAGCAGGTCCTCTCCCAGCGCTGCTCTAATGTCACCTTTGATCACTAAAACCAACCCAGCCCACAGACTGTCACGGACGTGTCCTTTCATTTCTCCCTTTCCTCCTCGCTTCATTCAGACAAAACTGGTTTCTTTCTTCCTGCTGGTGCTCCAAGCATTTTGCAGAGCAAAGGACGGTCATTATTGCATTGACCAGCAGGAAGGACAGAGTCAAACGCCCTGGCTGTCAGCCATGAAGGTTGGAGAGGTCACACAGATGATGCCGCATTTTGGGCTCAGGCAGCTTGACCCAGGCACAGTGCTGCCTTGGGGCTGTGCTGCAACTAAGGATGGACTTGGAATGGGCAGGGCCCCCTGTACTAATGCATCTGAAAGGAAATACCCTGAATGTATTGGGGAGAGCAGTCACTGATGGGGGAGGCTGGCCCATTTCCACCATTTGCAACAGTCAGTTCTGCTCAAACCATCACTGAGGCACAGCTTAGCTTTAAATCCCACAGTTGATTCTGCTCTCACAGGCACACAGGAGCTGCTGGATCAGGACTCTCCTCAGCAGTCTCCATCCATCCTACCACACACACTTTTGCTTGTCAGGCATTGAAAGCCCAGATTTCCTTGCCATTAAATCCATCCATCAGGTTGCATTTTCTATTAGGCTGGAGGTTTCCTGGTTGTCAGCGCTTCCACCCACACAGGCAGGTCTCTTCTGAACTCTGTCTCTCTGCCTCCAAACACCCCTGTGTCGCATTTTCTTTGGGCATGGAGAGGAAATACATGTGTATCCCCCTGCTCTCCCAGGGAGATGGCAGAGCAATTTACAGGGTTCCCGGGGTGGACAGGCTCCTTCATCCGAACTGTTGCTTCAATCTCTTTTGTTTTGATCTGTAGGAGAGATGTCTCTCCCTCCGGGTGGAAAGAAGAGCAAGAAGCTGTCCTGTTACAAAACACCAGTGATTTGCAATTCATCACCAGCCCAGGGCCAGGTGCACTCTCCACTGCCGCTGCAGGGTGACATTTTTTTCTAATTCTTAGAAGTGGACGTTGCCATGCCAAGTCTCAGCGCTGACATTATGGATTCCTTCTGATGTCTTCAAATATCCCTGATTTAGCAGCTTCTGAGAATTTCTGAGCACAGAGCGAGTTTCTACTCTACCTAAATGACATCCCCTGGGCCTGTTTCTGGGTCTCAGTCGGAGTTGGTGTGACACTAGTGAGGGACCCCAGCCCCTGGCTCACCCCTGACAGGGAGGAATTTGTCAACCCTCAGCACAAGACACAGTTTTAGAGCCATTCCAGTCCCTCAGACTGCTGAGGGGGCTGCATCCTCCATTCCTGCTTTGATTAGGAGCTGGGGGCAGCAGGGATTAAATGCCCTCTTTCCCCCTCCTGATTCATGATACAAGTTGAGTTGAAGCTGGCTCTCAAGATTTTGGTGCTTCAAGAGACAGGTGTCGATGATGAGTCTGGGGAGAACAGCAAAGAAAACAGCCCAGGTGCTTCTTGTGCCTGTGAATTGGTCCAGATGGGCCATCGCTGACCTGCTGAGAGCCATGTCCTCTTCAGGGCAGCTTGTGCAGGGATGGGATGATCAAGCGTGGCAGAGCTCCGTCCTCCTTGGGCAGCCGGGGAGGGGGAGACACAAAGCAAATGGTTTCTCAGGAATGCTGCGATCTCTACAGCACATCCCGCTCTGCCCACAGCCACAGAGCTTAAACAGCCACTGCCGGAGAGGCTGTTCCTGTGCCTGCCTCCTCTGGGTCTCTCCTCCTGCCTGCTCACTCCATGGAGACAGGCTTTTGTCGCTTAAAGGTGTGATCAGGAAATGGGACGCTTTTAAAAACCCTGCTATTAAGAACAATAAAAATAATAGAGCAGGAACATATGTCTCTCCACAGGCCCATCACCTTCTGCTCACTTGGATTGAAGTGTTTTACCATCAGAGCATGACAGCATGCTGATACATCACCAGAGCCACAAAGCTGCCGACTTTATTACTGTTATTAACCCAGTTTTCTAAAGAAAGGCAACCGAACACCACGTGTGATTGTTGGTGTGTCAGCCCCCCCTCGTAACTTCTTAATCGGTCAGCTAATTTCACCCCATGTGGTTCAAAAGGTGGAGGCTGCCAGCAGGCTGTGTTTCTGCCTGTGCACGTGCCACTGGACAGGCAGTGGGACAGGCAGAGCCCCAGTGATCACCCTGCTGAGAAAGGATACAGGGACAGCTCAGCCCTTCACTAGACACCAGTGAGGACCCTGGGAGAGCATGCGATCCCCACCTCATACCATTTAAACCCCATGGAAACACAGAAAGGCAAGGTGTGGGGTTTTTTGAACCTTCCTGGTCCTCAGCCAGCACCAAGCTGCCTGACCCAGGGGAGGCTGGGACTGAGCCCTGTGTCCTGCCACAGCGCTGCCAGCAGGCAGCTCCCACAGCCTTGGTCTGGATATAAGTACTGACACATCACATGTCCAGAGAGATTCCTGAGAGCTTTTTTAGGACCTCCAGGCTGGGCTGGATAAACAGGGATAACTGGTCACTCTAACCCAAACTCAGCAGCTGTGCAGCACTCCTGTCAGAGACCCAGACCTGGTTAGAGCAATCGACCATCCTTCTTCATGGCCATTCCTCCAACCGACACAACTCAGCCCCGCTGCTAACACCACAGTTCCCAGCTGCAGGTATTTGGGCACTAGCTCTCAAAGGTTTTCCATCTTATCCCTCCGTACTCTTCCAATAATTGTCCCCTAGGACTGTTGATTTTCCATGGGTTGCTCAGGGAAGCACATCCGCTTTCCTCTGGGGAAGTCAAAGCTGCCCATCTCCTTCAACAGCCACGGGGAAGAGCAGGGAATATGAGCCTCCACACACAACCACAGTCAGTGCTGCATGCCCAGGAGCAAAAGACCACATTTCATTGCCTGAGTGACATCCAAACCACCATCCATCACCCAGGCACTAACCCAGGCAAGCAGCCAGACTGGCAAGCACAGAGAGGGTTTCCCATGGAAAGCTGAAGTCAGTCCAAGCCACGGCCATAATTCAGCCAAGAATCCTTGCTCCTCACGCTCCCTGAGGAGCAGGGAGAGCTCTCCATCAATTACCTGGAGCTCACATATTTTGGCCTGTCACTTCAGCCCACTCCCACACAGCTGTGACCAGGCTTCTCACTCTGTTCAGCAACGCACATATGGGGGCTCTTAGATAAACAGCAGGTCTGGAGCAGTTTGTTCTTGCTCATATTTTCTTCCTTCATTAGTAAGGCAAATAATCTGTTTAAGTAAGCAGAGAGGCGTTGCTCTTGCTACTTTACATGCTGCTTGCTGAAAGCAAGGTTGCCCTGATGTGAGTCTGTGTAAGGCAGATCAAGGTCTTCATAACTCCCTTCCTCTAGTAAAATCTCAGCCATGAATGAGGTTCTCCCGTCCCTTCAGTGGGGGCAGGAAGGAACGATTTCACCCTGTCCAGGAGTTTAGTCCCTGACCTACACCAAATGGCTGAATGTTGTGCACAAACAGCAGTGTTCAAGCATTGACCAACTTGCTTATGGTGAGAAACCCCAAGGGCTTAAGTCACCTCTGGGGTGAAGCACATCTCAGCACCAAGCTGTTCAGACTGGCAAGAAGCAACTAGAAAGAAAAAGGAGTGAGAACTAAAGATTAATCCACACCAAAAGATTAAAACTGAGCTGGACTTCTGGCCAGGATGTAAACTGCACATCAGCACACCCTCAGAGCAAAGCAGCAGAATAAATGAAGTAACTGAAACAATCACACTCCTTGCGTCTTTAAGGTCAGGATTTTCACACCACTCTCTCTCCTGTGTATTGGCTTTCAGAGTCTGTTCTTCACAGGTACACAAGTCTGTGAGGGGGGGGAAAAAGCCAACAAACCCAACAAACCGGGGAAGTGACTTTTACCATTGTCATTCCCTGTCTCCCAGCAACAACCGTGTCTTCTCCACCTTGCTCCCCTTCCAGCGTCTCACAGCTGGCAGAGATCTTATGAACAAACAAGGCTTCCTGCAGCGACGGTTGCCTGGCAAGTTCTGATGCTTCAGTCTAGCATGAGGACGATCTCTCCACCTGCAGAGGTGACAGTTCTTGGTTTATGTCTAACCATCAGCTCTCAGCCTCTGTCTGTGAAGATTCCCAACCCCATTCCGGGGCTGAACAGATGGTGACAGTGTCTGGGCTGATGCCCAAGTGTCAACAAGGCAGCTCCTTGTTTCCACCCAGACCTACCCCTGGGAAAGGGGGTGGAATATAAGCATGTGATAAGACACTGTCACCTCACCCTGTCTAAGCAGTCCCACTAACTGCAGGACAAATTCTCTGGGTTTGTGTTTTTAATGTTCTCTCGGTTAGGCTGAGAGATGGCTTCCCAGGGGATGGATTTTGCTCCAAGAGACCTTTCTGTGCCTGTCTCAGGAAGGCAATTAGGAACGTGAGCCTCTTCAAGAGCTTTCTTTTTTTTTTTTTTTTTTTAAATAATACATGAACAATCAGCATAATTTCGTGCCAATTGTTTTGTGTTTTGACACCACAGATATTCTCTGTTCCTCTGCTACTCAACTCCTCTGTTTGTAATGAAATTGATTAAGTGTGAAGCCACGACTTCCATGTCCTCAGAATCATTCACACAACTGGTGTTGTAACAGAGCTGGGCAGAGGCAGAAGCACATCCTCAGAAGGATGTCCCACTGGTACATTAAAATCAAGCACAATCAGTGTTTGAGGACTTTCAGGAAAAAGTTGTTGAGAAGAGATTGTGATGGGACACCTCTTCTGAGGTGGCTCTGAAAGGACTTCATTGGCCCACCCGCATGCATGGTCATCCATGCCTGCCTGAACCCAGCAGAATTTGACACCTCTATAGATGCATTTTCCTGACATTTTCATCATCAAACACTTCTTTCAGATGGTTTAGAATGGCTGTATGCCGGGGAAAATCAGTTGCTCTCTACTGCCTTATGAAAACCATTCTGGAAACATATTGTGGGTGTCCATCCATTGCTTAGTGCTTTCAGTGGTGATGGGGGACCAGAAAACTTTTCTTCAGAGCATTTTTGTGGGATTTACACCACCTCTTTGTCTATCTCAGGCAGAAGATAAGAAGACATGCTCTCTATGCCATGATTTTTCCTCTAGAAAATTTCAGGACAAAAATCCACAGGCAAGAGTAGAAAAATATCCCTGAGTAGCTAAAGTCCGTACCAAAGCCATTAAGAAATCAAGGACCTCAGAAGGTACGAGGTACACATGGCCAAAGGCAGATATGTCTGATCTGCTGTTCATATTGCCACCAACCTTGGTGCCTTTGTGTGCCGTTATCAGACAAATTAAAAACGATTATTATCAGCAAGTGCATTCAGCATATACTGGCAATGCAGTGTCTCTGCCAGAAGAAGGACTTCAGGTTCACTGAGGAACAGGGGAGCAGCAGCAAAGTTTTATTCAGAGGAACTGTGATCCATGCTGGATTTAACCAGGGGAGCAACAAGGACTTGTGGTCCATCGCAAATACGGGACCATATTTGAGTTCACTGACCTGTTTCCATTCCAATGGCTCACACTGTGCTTGGCTTCACAGCCTCTCAGAGAATGCAGGTTGGGCCCTGCTCACCCCACGTGTGAGCCATCCCCATTAAGCTCAAGGGAATGTCTTCACTGCTATGCAGGGATGCTGATCAAGGCTTCCTTACATGCAGGGCTGCCAGGAGGAGGCCAAGGGCTGTAAGCCATGAAGATCCTGCTGTGGCCCAGAGCCACAGCCACTTACAGGCACCACAGGTCTCCTGACCCTTTTCCTCTGAGTGCAGAACAGCAGCAGAGTTATTAAAGCACCAGCTGGGCTGGGAAAAATAAATCTCTTCAATCTGCCTGCAAAACCAGAGTGGTACAGGATTACTCTTGACTTCCTCTTGGGTGCCCCTGTGGGCTCTGGGGCACCTGCCATCCTCCCTTCTGCATGTGTTTGTGGACACATCCTCAAGCTGTGTTTACAAAGGGATTTCAGGCTCTTTTAGTTTGAGAGGTTGCCATAGAAACAGCAGAAAGGAGATTGAGCTCACCGGGAGAAGGCCTGGACTCTACTGGCTTAAAGAACAGGAAAGCCCATGAGGGGAATACAATTGTCGGGAGATCGAGCGTGAAGCACAGACTGTTTTAATGCTCACATCCTCCTTTTGGGAAAGTAGGAAACCGAATCTCTACATCCCTCTAGAAGACCAAAAAGTTTCCAGTGGAAGAAGAACGTCCCTTACCCAGGAAACACCAAGAGACACTTCCAGCCTTGAGATGGGATCTTGAGCTCAACCACCCTGTCAGAAGACTTCTACGCAGCTTGAGCTAGAGCTCATACCACTGCTGTCATCATTGGGTGACACCGGGTGGTGCCTTTGGGTGGTCTGTGAGCAGGCAGATGGAGGTGTGACTGGTCAGAGAAAATGCAGGGGAGCAGAGTCAGGATGCAGCTGGAGAAATGAAACCTGTTACAACAGATGAGCCCCGAAGAAACCTGCAAACAGAATCATTAAAAAGGTGACCAACTCTGATCCGGCTGAGGGCCATTTCAAAATGCAAGCTGCAAACCAAGAAAATAGTAAGTCAGCCCCAGGGTCACGTCCTCCCAAAGGAGGAATCTGGCCACAAAAGTCAAGCCAAGACATTTGGCCGCAGGTTGTTGCTTGCCCCTTTTCTTGTTTCTTCCTGAGCCTCAAACGACAGAGGGAACAGAAAAACACATACCACACACAATATAAAAAAACCCCAACCCACACCACCTGGAATAAAAAGAGTCTGATCAAAAACCTCAGTGCAAAGCTCAGCCAGGGCTCATCAGCAGAAGGCCATGATTAACTGCTGAAGTAGCTGGGCATTTCCATTTCCAAAGGCAGAGCTACCACACAGCCCTGAGAAAACCTCTTCGCAATCAGCCTGTGTTGAAACAAACCCAATCAGTGAGACACAGAGAATGAGTGTCCCTCCATGGATCCCTGCGGGGAGCTGATCTGATTACAGAGGGAGCTGGGGAGGCACCGGAAAGCACCGAGTGGAGGGTGGTGAGGAAGAAATTCAGAGCAAAGTCTCAGACCGGAGAGCCCGTGAGCAATAAACTCAACTGGGTGCAAATAAGAGACAGTGGGGGGGGAGAGTCTGCCTTGAGAAAGCTGCAGCTCCAGAGCTGCACCTGCCTACTGAAGTGGTCGGCTGGGAGCAGGAGGGCAGAGTCTGATCTTCACAGTGATCTGAGTGGCCAGAACAGCTGAGAACCCAACGGAGAAAAGCTCCAGCCCTGTTAAAACCTGCCCACTAGGAGGAGGGTATTTCTGCACCTACAAGCCACACCACAAAGCCTGCAGAGCCAAGAAGTGCTCCCCAGACACTGGATGGATGAAACCTTGATGTGGGCACAGGGTGGAGGTGATACTTCCTTACCCTCATGAATAGGCAGGGTAAGGCTAATAGCTGTTCTCTAGGGACTCTCTCCCCAAGCAGGCAGTGGTCACCCCCCTTCCTGGCAGGTAGCAGGGCTCAGATGTAGTGTTAACAGTCCATGCCTCACAGGCATCTCCAATGTCAGCTCCAAGGAGATGCTTTCAGAATTAATTTGACCCCATGATGCACAAAAACCAACATGCCACCAGCTGCCCCTAAGCTGAACACCCCAGCACCTCTTGTATGCTTTCATTTGCTCCTCTCCCCAGGACTGTTTCCCAGGCAGACAGAATTTGCCTTCCCCAAACACTGCCAAAAGTCATATTCCCATTCCCCCACAAAAAGGGGCAGAATCTGTGCCCCCAGATCACAAATCTGCTGCCAGTGGGGTCTAAATCCAAACCACAGCTTCCAGGAGATCTCTAGGTCTCCTCCAAAGGGTTTGGATCCACTGCTTAGGGCTCAGCTCGTGCGTAGGACCGGTGCGTTGGATGAAGTCCTCTCTTTCACCGGGTCAGATACTCTGAAGAGCAGGAAGGGCCTGGAGATGGTGACCCCAAGCCCCTCAACTGTTGTGTTGAACTGCACAGAGCATGGTCCCTCCTGTCACGCTGAAAGCTGGGAGCTATGAAGAACCTTATGAGACAGGCACCAGAGGGAAGATGTGCAAAATCATCTGCAAACCAATATCTAATGGTATTGCCAGCCCCCAAAAGGGAATGAGGAAGTGAAGCAACCTGAAACAAGTGTCAAAACAATACACTCCCCAGTGTGGATGGGAATGGGTTTCTCACTAGGTGCCAGAGACAGTGGTTTAACCTTTCCACTTGCCTCTGTCTTCTCACTCTAAAGGAAAATGCTTATTTAACACCAAGGGAAAAAAAAAAAAAAAAGGAGAGCAGAAAACAGAGTCACAGCATCCCCTGGAAGTGGGGATGAAAGAACACTGGAGGACAGAAATAGACCTGAGAGAAAGGCAGTGCTTTAGAGAGGAATGTGTGCTCTGCTCAGGGTCAGAACACCCTCCCCTTGGTCAGAGCCTATTACAAGCAGCAGGATTCAGACATACACAGAGAAGCAGAGAGATGGAGTGATGGTAACTGAGCAAATCTTGCTGGTATCAGGAAGAAGCTTTTCCCCCATTACTTCAGGACCTCAGACAAGATCCCAGACAACAGACCCTCAAGTGGAACAAGAGACCCTGTAACACATTGCAAGACCTCGGTCTGTCTATGCCACACTCATCTTTCTACTCACATATCCACCCCTTCATTCCCACCATTCATTTTTCCACTCCTTTATTCCTACCCACAGCTACGTGACTTACACATCCATGAATCCAAAGCAATGCTGGAGCTGTTTGGTACTTACAGCACAGTAACCCCAACACTCAGGAAAAATTCCTTTCTGAGCCAGGACCCATCCACTCCCAAACTCTCAGGGAACAGGGCAGTCCAATTGCCCCAATTCTCTGTTTGGAGAAACACAACTTTCCCAGAGGAGAAATCAATGTAAGGGCCCTTGGGGAAGGTGAGGTGTCTGTAGTCTTCCCTAGGACCATCCATCTGCAGGCCAGGCCACCTGGGTGTCAGCATGATCATGTTGTAATTAAGAATATTTTTCAATACTAATGTCTTCAACAGGACACAGATAGAGGAAGCTCTGTTATACTGATACCAGTTCACCAGGAGAACCACTTGGCTGGGAAGTTTCAGTTGAGGAAAATTACAATTTACGTTTGGATTATGGAATTATTAAGGACTGCCTGAGACAGTGAATAGCTGGTGACTTGATCCAAATGTGTGTGAACATAAAGAGGCCCCAACCACAGCTACAGCTGAGAGCAGCGAGAGGTGGGACATGGGAAATGATCTCCCCAGGCAGAAGAACAGGATCTGTATTTCAGTGATCCCGCTCCCAAAAACACAGCGTGGCACCAACTCCTCTGGGCATACCAAGTTCTGGGACAGAGGAAGCTGTCATCAGGCTGCCAGCAGAGACTATTTGTTCAAAAGCTGTAGAAGTCATCCCGTGACCTCTTTTCCTTGCCTTAGGAGGCACACAGCACTTCGGGCCAGTGTAGAGCTCCATAGCCTTGGGGAAGGCATGTGGGAATGAGCAACCCTCAAAGGCTTGGCAGAGCAAAGAGGAGGACTGGGAGCCATGACCTCCACAGCTTTGAGACTCTTCCATGTACTGCAAGCCAAGACACACTCCCACTCCCATCAGGCCAGGGACACAGTGACCCGTCAGGCTGGCCCTGTCCCATGGTTGACTCTAGGAAGATAAAACCCCACTTGTTCTTTCAGCTGCCAAATGAGAATAACCAGTTTCGGAGGTCAAAGTCCAGGTCCTGCTCTCAGGTGAGGGGCAGGACAGCACTCATTTAACTGGGGTGCTTAACTGGAGCTATATCAGGTAATGGGATAGAAGTAACCAAAAAAAGGACACACTTAATCTCTTCAGTAAATACTCACGCTACCATCTATATTTGTGCATTTGCAAATCACAATTCAGTTAGAAACAAAAGCAGGCTGGGTGGCAGAAAGCAGCAAGGGCAGGGGTGCTCCTAAGGAAAAGCGAGCTGGGAGCAGAGGTGGAGGATGCCCCAGCACCTGAAGAGAAGGAGCAGAGCAGGTGCTGATGTCAGATCCATTGATAGCCCCAGTCAAAGCAAAGTAATAAATCAGGCCCAGAGAGACAAGTAAAAATAAACCTAAAGTAGCAAGGGGTATTTCCAGATAACTTTTTTTCTATCTTATTGCCTGCCAGAAATAAGAGGGAGGGAAGAATTCACTCCTTATCATACCTTTTCAGAGGTGCTGAGTAGGGTAATGAAATAGCAAATCTGTTTCCAAGGTACATTCAGCCCTGAAATGTGAACATATTTCCCTGGATGGTTGGGAAAGGAAAAAGAAATAAATTATAACCATGGTCTCCCAAGGTCAAGGCATAAATTGAGGTGATCATTAAAAAAAAAAAAAAAGCAGCTGAGCTGGAGCATGGTACAAGCAGCAAACACAGCATCTACCTAAGGACTATCTGGGGACCTTTGCCTTCACAGTCGTCTTGCCTTACACGTCACTGCTGAGGCTGTGGATAAGGGAGGCAGGTACAGACCCTGGGAACAGTAGCTTGCACTGCACTGCAATGACAGGTCAGAACTGGAGCTTAGAGTGCAAGGTCCTTCCTGCCATCCAGATCTACAGACTGGAACAAAGCTCCCAAAGGAGCACTCGAAGATAAGAAAGGTACTACTGAACCCACGTGTGACAAAATTAATCCCAGTCCTTTCCCTGGCTAGGTAAAAACAGTCCCACTAACAAGAAACCAAGATCTGCATAAGCAGATCTCCACAGTCTGAAAAAATCCTCTCCTGCTAGACCCTGTCACCAGAGATGTCCCCGGAGAGGGCAGGCAGGCTGTGCACCCCAATTCACAAGCACAGCCCAAGTGTCCATCCTCACCCTCCTTACACAAACCTGGCTAACATTTGTAATAATTTGGGCCCCTTCCAGCCCAACTCCTGCCAGTCCCTTGTTATGCCAGATCAAACAGCCGCTTTGAGCCCCACTTGACTGCAGGGTCACTGCGCTCTCCTGTCCCCCTTGCACAGGTCTCCAGCCTTCAGTGCTCCTCTCCCCTTTCATGCTGGATTGCAGGTTGCTGTCCTGATGAAACATGCTGAAAAGCCCATCTGTCCGCCTGCAGGACAGGCAGCTCCTGACAGATGTGTTGCCAGTGTCCACGCTCTTCCATCACTCTCCTGTCTGCCGCTGCCTCTTGGATATTAAAAATCACCTGGAGCGATGATTCCTCGTTGCTCTGTGCTCCCTCCTCCAGTCTGTCACCCTGCAAGCCACTTGACAGGTGATTATTCGGTCACCGCAGCCAGGGAAGCCGGGCTGAAGGAAATTAGTGTCTCCTTAAATAAACATGCCAGCTGACTTAGAGAGGGATTCTCGCTGGACAAGCAGACTATTTTGGGATGGCATCACTAAGCTGCATTATGGCTTTGTGGATAGACGGGCTCTGTGTGGCTGCCCTGATGGCCTTTTGCACCACGGACAGTCACCCCTTGTTCCTTCCCTGAAGCACTGCTTCGCCTGAGCCGTGGCTGGGCTCCTACTGGCCCATGGCCATGTTTTCTCCATGCCTCTTGGTGAGACCGGGCTCTTCTCCTTGCACAGTCACCGACTCGGTGTCCCTCTTCCAGGAAACACCATTTCCCCCTCCATTATGTAAGATGACTCATCATGGCTGGGCTTCGCGAACGAAGATTTGGGAAGGGCTCTACCCACGCTTGCTGCAAGCGCGCTGATGGCTAAAGAGGCCGTAAGATGAATAACAAGCAGCTTGAGTTCCTTGGACATGCGTTGTGTTGCTCTGATTAAGGCAATGCACTTTTTGGCTTAAAGAATAGATTTGGGAAGTTTTAGTCTCTGGTGGTCTGCCATCCCAGCTGGAGACATCTCTGCTCCCTGGCTTAGGTGGAGCTGACACACAGACACCTCAGCAGAAGGTCCCCACAACTAGATCAAAAGCAGTGTGGAACCCTTCCTGTGGTTAGTGAGTGCCTCACCGTCTTCAAAATGGCCATGAGGAGCCATGCCAAAGCCATGTCACTCTCCCGTTCTTTGCTAACAAACCCTCCAAATGAAGTTTCACTGGGAGACAAATACTGATTCCCAAAATGCACTTTTTTTTTGGAGAATTTTTGAATCACATGAAAGAGGGGAAAAAAAAACGAAAAGGAAGAAAAATAATTGAATTATTCTGCAGATCAAAAGTCTTCCTTGTGCAGAGACACACTGGGTGAACAGTGGGATGAAAGTGAAAAGATTACTTCTGAGACTGTGAACGGGCTGATTGGTACCAAATTATCATCCCCTTTCACATTCATTTTCCATCCCTATTTTATTTGATGGTTGGAGAACCAGCCTATACCTTTCCCTAATGGACCCTCCCACTTCCTTAGCCTCCCATTTGCTGGGAGTAATTGGCACAACTTGAGGCCATTTTCTCTCATCCTATCATTTATTACTGGGAAAAAGACATCAACGCCCACCTCACTAGAACCTTCTTTCAGGAAAAAAATGAGGATATTTTGCATGGCATGAGCATTAGAGCCAGGAAGTACCTGGACTAGCAGGACTGTGCAATCCAACTAGAAGAGACACCATCCCAACCAATTTTCCTGAGGCCAGCCATCCTGAGACCAAGCAACCAGGCCAGACCTCCAAGGAACTGCTGGGAGATAGTCTCTGTCCTTCAGCATGGGCGTAAAGCAAAGCACGGACATGGTCAGAGGATTGTTGAGTGTTTAATCCCTGCCCACGGTGGCTCCTCTGCCGGGTGAGCACCCTCCACGCAGTCAAGGCTTGGTCTGTCATGCTCCAGCTCTTGTGTGTGTCAGCTTTCCCACTGAACATGTACAGCACACTTTCAACTGAGCCCTGAATAATTTTGTGCTTTCCCTCATATTTGCATCTGGTGTATTTGTCTCCCTGCAGGTACAGTCTCACAAGCAGTTCAAAGGGAATTTACTCTGGCTACAGGAGTTGCTCTCTGGATGGAATCGGGATAGATTTCCATTGTGCCCTGAGCTGCCACTTCTGCAAAAATCTATTAAAAATTACATGAAAGGGAGCTTCTGATTTGAAAACCTTTCCATACTGACACTGTGGTGTGCCACCAGAATTTGGATCAAATGTGATTCATTTTCAAGAGAAAAAGACAGCTCTTTTGCTCGTGTTGCTGATCACACCAGGCTGCTTCTTGCACAGGGTGTCACTGAATTCTGCTCACTCGTATGGCCCAAATGGCTGCTTGTTTGTAAGTGAAAGCAGAGATCGGCTCCACAGCTGAAGCTTCCTGTGAACAGCCAAGCTAAATATTTCCACAGCAATCACGGTCAACAACCAGTTGCTTTTCACTCACCATCTGTCTGTCAACCAAGGCAAAATGGAAACAACCCCACCCTCACTCATCACCTTAAAAAAACCCCATCACTTAACATCAACCCTGACACAAAGATCTTCTCATCCTCAGAGCTAATGCACTGGTCTCCACGCAAGCCGTGGGAGTGATGCTCTTAGCAGCTGCAGTGGGAGGTTTTGAAGCTGGATGTGAGCTGGGCATCCAGGCATGAAGCACAGCAGCAAGTCCCCTGAACTCACTCTGTGCCACGTTGCTCCCTAACACTCTCAACCTGCTTGAACCTGACAAGTAGGTTTCACTGTTTTCCGCATTGTTAGTTGTTTTCTTGGGGGAATTTCCCTGTCTGATGAAAATATTTTGCTCCTTTACAAATGACTGGGATTTCTGGAAATAATCATCTGTGCCCAACAGAAGAACCAATAGCCAGGATTAAGGAACAGGGAAGGGAAAAATCCAGGGTCATTCATAGCTTGATACTCTGACTTGCTTCTGCTCAGCTGTCATCCTCCTCCCGGCCTCCCGAGTCAGATAAACTTTGCCCTGCTGCTGTCATGCAGTCAAAAAAAGTCTCCATTGCCTCTGTCAAATTGGCCTTCTTGAAAACTGGTAGAAATCAGCCAGGAAAGCAGAGGGAAGGGGAATAATCAGCATTGTTTTTCAGGCCAGGGTAATGGAGGTTCAGAAAATGGAAAGTGAATTTCCAGAGGTCACAGGGACTGTCAGTGGCAGAGAGGAATGGGACTATGTCCTTCTGACACCTTGGCTGTATCTTACAGCCTCTAGAGACAAACTGAGAGACTCACATATTTCTCTGGCTCTGTTTACCCTGCCAACAGCTCATTTCACATGGAGGGAGTCCAAAAGATGGACCCAGAGCAGCCCTGGGAAGCTGTGAGACAGCAGGTCCAGTACCTGTCTCGATGTGTAGCCAGTCTCTGGGGACAGGTTTCCCTTTGGGCAGCACACAACCCTCCCTCTCCCCTTCATTCTTGCTCTGATGTTCACCGTTCCCATTCATCTTCTCTCTCCCTCTTCATCCCCCCATAATCCGATTATTTAAGCTGATGTCAAGCTTCTGTCACCTCTAAGCACTGTCACCTCTGCCCTTGGCTGGGCTGCAAAGCTACCCCGAGCATAGACACACTCAGGAAGATGGTCATACTGGCTGGAGTCAGTCATTAAGCTTGGAATCTTCCCTCTGGGGCCACTGAGGGCTTGAAAACATAACCTTGAGTTGTCACTTCACAGAGGGATCCCAAAAGTTGGAAAGAAACTGTCTGAAGGCAACTGATGAAATACAAAGCTCTGCTTCTAGGAACAATCCCTCTGAGTCGGAGCAGGGGTCAGGTCTTGTGGGACAGTTTGGTCTCAAGTGAAGACCAGACTTATGAGGTTCACTGGTTTCTGCTGGGGCGGTCCTACTCCCAGATTTGTGACAGTGAGCTCCTGGCTTACAAGGTGCAGGTCCATGTGTCCTCCACAGCCCCTCTTCAGAGGGCTGCACATTCCCAGGCATGTGCCAGTTCCCTAAGCAGACCAGGAAGAGAAGAGACACTACATAAAAGGCAGAAAATGCTACAGGGGTAGAACATTAAAATGAAACATTTAGAGCTGCTTCTTTCTGTTGTGTCTTCCCACACACCCTCAGCCCAACCTTTTCTTGCTCGGCGCTGTGGGGGTGACTGGCTCTGATCTATTGCCCTTTATTTCCACATTAAGGAAAGCAGTGAGGGAATGAATGCCTCCCTCTGCCATGAAGCCCCATGTATAATTTTTGTTTAAAGGTTTTTAACTTGCCCTTTTTTATTATTATTACTTTCTCCTTCTGAAGTCTTTGTTTCTACACGCCATTTAGAGAACCAAAGGAGAGAATTTTAAAAGTTACAAAATGCCAAATTATGTTAAGTAGATTCTGCATTACCTTAGCAGAACTCTGGCATGTTGACAGACCTGCTATGCCACCCATTGTGTCCAATATTAAGTCAAAGTCCCATCTGAATTTCCTCTGTGAGTACCACATGGAATCCCACCAGCTCAAGGAACCTGATATTCCCCAGTGAATGTCCCAGGGCACTGCTAAGATCAGCTGCTCAAGGAACTAAAACCCTCCCTGCTGCAGTTACGCAGCTCTTCTGACACTCCAACACAGGACATCGGTACCAGCCCGGCTCTACAGACTTGATTTTCATTAGTCAGGTGTCCATCCAGATGCTGGGGCTCATGGGCTTTCCCTCCAGGGTATTAGGCAGTTTCCCACCCTGCCAGAGCTGCATCTCATGGCACCCCGTAGCAGATGAGTGCAGGACAGCACAGAGCTTGTGCGATTGCTTCTCCAGGAGAACCCTCCATCACAGTCTCTCTAGCTAATAGGAAAGCTCAATGGGGGATGAGGAAAACAAATCGCTGCCCCTTAACACGCCTGAGCGCTTCCCCTCGGCGAGGAAGGCTCGGCATTCAAATGAGCTGCGTGTTTACATCTGTCCCGCTCGCCTGCAGAGCTGCACTGCACACACTGGCATGAGTACAACAGAAGGTCATCTGGTCCTGCTGCACTGGGAGTGCTGCTGGGGGGGCTCTGAGGCTCAGCACCCCCTCCTGCGTGAGCCTCACAGAGAGCCTGGCCAGCCACGATCAGGGAGAAGAGGTAGGACAGGCTTTTCTCTCTTTTTCCCATAGTGTGGGTGTTGTTCCCATCAACAACCACAACCTTAGAAATCCAGGTTAGGAACATAATGCCCCCAAATACCTGCCTCCTGCACTGGGAGATCTCACCTGCCAAAGGAGCAGCTGGCAGAGATGCCTGCCCGTGCCTCAGCCTCCCCAGTTCACCACTCCGGGTCTTTGCTTGCAGACAACAGCCAGCTGAGAGCTGCTGTTCTTCCTTAGCTGGAGGAGAGGGGTGTTCAGTGAGCCCAGCAACAGGCACAGACACCAAGATGTGAGCTTTCCTTCCACGTACTAGTGCAAAGAGCAGGCTGGGGAAAGGCTTTAGTTCACAAAGCTTCTGGAGATTTCTTTTGTCCTCTCCTATTCCAGCTGAAGATGAAAGATCAGAATCTCCAGCTTCAGTGAAACAAAACTAAAATAAAGCCACCTGGTTTGGGCAAATTAAAATGTTTTGTTTCAGTAGCTTCTGAACATGCTGTTAATAATCAGCTTAAATGGCAGAACAAGGGTGTTTCGAATTAGAAAACTAAAATTCTTGGTTGTCAAAGTAGGACTTTTAAAGAATTTGAAGGCTCTTTTCTAATCTGAGATATTTGTCAAAGCTGTTCTTTTTTTACCAAAGAAAAATTTCAACTTCAGTAGATCTGCTGCTCTTCAGACACAAAGACGAGGAGAGAGAAAGGCACAGCCCAAAGCTGGTGGGAAACTAAGGTCATAACCAAGGTCAGTCACAAAATCACCATCACATCAAAGGTTTGAAACTATAGGACCAGTTTTGGATTCCTTGCTGGCATTTGCTATTGCCTTTCATAACACCAGGATTTCACTAATAACTTCAAATCTCTGGCCCGTCTTTCATCCCTGGGCATTATGATCACTCTGGCTGGGCAGTTTGGACACAACTGAAGGGATAAGCAACCATTTCTGCTTTGTGTGGCAGAAGAGGAATCTCTTTAGCACTGGTTTTATTGCTAAGGCAGGGCAGAAGATGTTGCTGCTCTTCACAACGTCTGCTCGAAACCCCAAGAACCAAGTCAGCAAATGATGCTGTGACACCACGAAGCAGCAGACCAGTGTTCACTCAGGAACAGGAGAGAGCCTCAGAGGCAGCAGTGGCAGAAAGAAACATGCACCCCTGAGGTCTCCACAGAGGCAGGGAGGATAAGAACACAGCGAGGAAGTAGTTGCCAGGGCTGCTGTAACAAGCACACTTCCACATGAAAGTTTGCAGAAGGCAAAAAAGGGAAAGATGGCTCCATGGAGCCACCTCAGCCACTTCCCCATGCCAGAATTGGGAAGGCAGCCTCAAAAAGACATATGAAGGTATCTAGGAAAACAATAAAAAGGGATTTCTAGGATTCCTAGGAAGCATCCAGGAGAAATTCTGCGAAGCTACATAAAATTCCTAGAAAATATAGATTTTCCTAGAAAACAAAGACTTTTTCCTACAAAGAATCCTAGAAGGATCTGAGAAAACATTTGCAAAGTTCCTGATAAGCATTCTAGGGCATTTGTGGGAAGCAACATGAAAATGGATTGAAAACAACGTGGGACATTCTGGAGACGCAAAGGGGAGATTTCTAAGAAGAAACTTCAAAGGTTCTGGAAAGTAATATGAGAATTCCTAGAAATTATACTGATATATTCCTTGGAAGAAATCCAAAAAATTCCATGAAAACATTGTGGGAAAATTAAAAAAAATTAAAAAAAAATCAAAGGAGAAATTTTGTTGGAAAACATCGTGGGACATTCCTAGAAAGCACAGGAGAGATTTCTGGGAAGCAACACCCATAGGGAAATGCCTAGAAAACATCAGGGAGTTTCTAGAAATCAACCTATGAAATTCCTGGAAAGCATCTTGGGACAATCCCAGAAGGCTAGGGGAGAATTCCTAAAAAACAACCTGAGAAATTCTCAAAAAACAGCATGGCGTTTCCTGGAAGGGACTGTGGCAAATTCAGGGAAAACATGTGATGTGTTCTCAGAAAGCACTGCCGAACATTCAGAGAAAGTAATGTGGAAATTTCTAGAAAGCATCCTTCGAAATTTCTAGAAATCAATGGGACGTTCCTGGAAAATGTCCTGGGACATTCCTAGAAAGCAATGTGGAAGTTCCCGTAAAGACATAAAGAAAAATCCCCAAAAGAACCCAGGATAATGCCTAGAAAGGAAGTGGAGATTCCTATAAAGCACTGGGAATGTTGTTAAAAAGCACTGCTGATGCTGATTTTGAGGGGGAAGAACATGTGAGGGTGGCAGCAGGCCTGACGAGAGGGTTGGGGGCGGTTGAGAAAGGTGTGATGTCCCCAGGATCCCATGGGTGCTGAAGGTGAAAGGCAGAGGAGCAGCCCTCATCCTCAGGCAGATCCAGCTTGCTGCTGGGATGGCAGGAGACCAGGAACGTCACCTCAGAGACCAAGGCTCACACATGAAGTCCCACAAGGTCACAATAAGTCTGCCCACACTGGTCCTGATCCACATACATCTAGTCTGTTCCTAGAAACCTCCGATGATGGATGAACTCCCTTTTCTGTGCCAAGGCATCTCTGTATTTACCTCCCCCTATTCATATGAGGGCTTTCTTTGGTGTGCAGCCTCAATCTCTGTATGTCTTTCTGTCCCCTCAGACACTGAAAGGGATGTGTTCCTGTGGCCATAAGATAATTCAAGTTGAAAGGGAGCTTAGGAGGTGTCTAAGTCCAACCTGCTGCCCAAAGCTCTGAGGTGAGACCAGATCACTGAGGGCTTTGTCCGCTCAGGTCTTAAAATGCTCCGAGGACAGAGATTGCACAGCCCTTCCAGGCACCTGTCCCACTGCTCCTCTGTCCTCACACAGGATGTTTATGTCGTATAAGGAGGACATATATATAACCAGTCTGAGCCTCTCTTGTTCCACATGATGCCCATTGCTGCTCAGCCTCCTGCTGTGCTCCACTGCAAACAGCCTGACTTTGACTTTGCCATAAATTCCTTGCAGAAGCCTCCTGAGCACATTCACGGCTGCCCACGCTGCCCAGGCAGCTGTCCCTTCCTCTCTGGCAACCACTGGACCCATCTGCTCGATCCCTCAAGACTAAGTTTTTTTTTTTCCATGGCTTCTTCAGATGCTGTTTTTCAGATCATTTCTTCTCAGGAGGAAGAAAAGATCACAGAGAAGTTGGTGACATCACTTCTGTGATGTTCCCCTCCCCAGCTGACTCAGCTGAGCAGGGAAAACTGTCTGGGGGAGAGCCTAGCAATTATCTCCAATAGGCCTCTGCACATCTGATTGACTTGCCTTTGCTTTCATGCCTGACACTTCAAACATTGGGGACGGCAAGGCAGGGGGAGGATTTGGCTAATGGAATGAAACATGAACTCCAAAAATTGTAGCTGCCTCATGTGGAAAGCAGAGTATGCCTCAGCCTCCCCCAGTCTCCAGGTTATCACCTGCACGTCCAGGCTCAATGGCACAGACAGCAGTCATTTGTAAATATTTAATTGTGAAAGTGACAGAGGTAGCACCCTTGTCACTTGGTGAAAACCAGTGTGGAGTGTGACCTCAGAAGGTGAAATCCACTCTCGGAGGTTCCTGTTAAGTGTGGAGAGGGACCTGACACACCCTAGGAAGCCTGAGCTCCTACTTCTGTCCACTGATTCCAGGCGAGTCCTTTAACTGGTCTGTGCCTCAGTTTCTCCACCATGTTTCATCCGGGAATGGCTCCCACTATGCAGAAGGAGAGTATCCAGCACAACAACTCCATGGTCTGTAGCTACCCAAATAAAACAGGCCTGGGTCCGGTCACTGGCCAGTGGCCACAGTACAGCCCCCATGTGAGGGTCTAGCCAAAAGCTCCCCTCAGATCTGGTGACTTCATCCATTATTGTCACATGGGAACAGCTCCTGGCCTGCCTGTCCCTATAACCATGCCTGGTCACTGGCCAGAGAATGACACCTGGGATCTTGCTAATGATGAAAGAGGAAGGGCCACAGTGGGACAGTGCCCTGGCTCTCTTAGGTCCTAGAGTGTGGACATGGCTACCTTGGCCCCTCTGGGGCAATCTCTTCCCTGTGGGGGTAAAAGCAGATTCCTTTCTGTCCACGCTGTTTAACTGTATCTCAGGTTGCAGGTGTCCAACTCGGGCTCGGGAAGAGCTGAGTTGGAAGCGCCTCCGAGGAAAGGGTTTCAGCATCGCCACGTTCAGGCTCTCCCACACCACCTGTGGAGCTCATCGAGGGGTGGTGGCTGCTCTCGGAGGGAATTGCTGCCCTAGCAGAGTGCGGATGCTGCCTGCGAGAGGACAGCTGCTGCTGGGGCAGAGCCACGCACACCCACATGCTCTCTGCACAGTGCAAACAACAGTGCCGCGCTCCCACTGGATGCTGTTTTATTGCCTGCCCGGTGGTTGCTGCCATGTGAGTCACTTCCAGGGGAGGCCACACGGCGCTTCTGTTGCGAAAAGGAGAAATGATGCAGAGCCTGAGCCGCTGTGCAGCTGGGAAAGAAGATCAATACATGATCATCAGATCAATCACTGTCCTGAACAAGGGAATTCTAGCTGAAAAGACTCTCCTGATTCTGCTGGGTCATTAGTAGAGACCCCTATTCTAAATCAGGGCCTCCATCTAACAACAGTGCTCTACTTGATTAATGCTGATTAGGCCTGCTTTGCTTGGTACGTTGATTAAAAAGCAAGGTTCATTTCCCAGGTTTCCTTCCCAATCACATTCCCTAATTTCTTTTGGCACTGCCACAGCCTCTTAATTCTTCAGTCCTTCAAGAAGCTCATCAGACAAGGACAATGCTGAGGCACTAACAAACAAAGGTCAGATGTAGATTATATCCGAAGGGAAGCTCTCACTTGTGCTGTGTTACTCTTTGTAGTAGACTGGCTAGTGACATTGTCACCTTAAAAGGTTGCTCATGACAACTTCAAAGGCAGATAAAAAATCATCACTGTTCAAGATTTCCCTGCACACCAGCCTCCTCACACACATCTGCTTCCTTCCCATCAACTGTAGGAGCAAAGGGACCCATATTGGCTTTTCTTCAAATTATTGGCTAAATTGCAGTAGAAATGACTTTGTGGTTTAGACCAATGGCCCACCCAGCTTGTTCAGTGGCTGTAGCAGATGTGAAGAAATCAAGGGTAATGGCACACACAAGTTGGTCTTGACCCACTCGTCCCATACTTGGTGATCTGTGGTTCAAGGGTCTTCATCAGTTCAAAGCCATACTCAGCTTATGGGGTTTAACATCCACCAACGCTTTGTCAAATCCCTTGTGGACTCATGTGGCAACAGGATGGGCAATGCAATCACACTCCATCTGTCAAATCCACTGCTTGACTGCTTTCAGGAACACCTAGTCATGAGGAAAGTACAGCAATCCTTCCCTCACAGCTCCTGCTGTCCATGATACAAGAGGCCTCTGTCATTGTCCCTTTAGACACCTCTCTTTCCAGACAAGGAGTCCTGCCTTCACACAGAACCAATTTTGCACCTTATTGGAAGTCATTTCAATAAAAAAAACAGGGCTCAAGAAAACAAAATGTCCTGCTACGGCCTCTTTCACAGTAAGAAAGTGGAAATTCAGAGTATCTTTAAAACACGACCAAGTAAATAACAATTTGGAACTGAGAGCAGTGAGTTAATCTGACATCTGAATATTCACTGCTATTAAGATGAAGACTTGCCTCCTTCAGCTCTTATGTAAATAGAACTCATCTGCGATGCAGATTTTATTAATTAACTGGCAAATCGAGAAAACCCCAATAGGCTGTAATTGAACTTCATGTTGATGATAGATGAGGAGACACTTACAGGCCATTCGCTGTGTCTGCACAGTCACTCCTGGAGCTACTGCCATCCCTGCCCATCCCCACAGCGGAGAGGCTGCCCTGTCCTGAGCAAAACAAGAATATCTGAGGGGCAAATGCTCGGAGCTGATGGGATGCCCGGAGCTGATGGGATACCTGGCACATTTTCATCCTGAAGTACCCTCTGGCTCATCACACTGTTTTTGCTCACGTTTTCTGCCATTCCCAGACCCTCTCAGGAGGCAGGCACTAGCTTCTGAACATCTCATCGAAGTGAGGATGCTCATAGCTTTGAGGGGACTTACTACACAATCACACCTAACATGAAGAGGTGACACTCATTAATGCCATGGAGAGATGGGTGACTCACATGTCCCTGGGGCTCCTGGGTAACCTGGGAAACATAAGATTTCCATATACCTGGGAATGGTATACCCAGGTGATGATATACCCTACAGAAACACACCCCAACCCGAGACCTAAGGTGAACCAGTCAGATGAATGTGTGTGCCAGTGGTGACTCCCTGCTGGGCAATGTGGATGGTGACAGAGCAGCCCGTGTGTGGAGAAGGCAGCCCTAAAGCCCTGCAGGAGCACCACGCTGCCCTTCTCTGGCAAGGCAACACACGGCAGAGCCCAGTGGGAAGGAGATTAAGGCATTATTGATGCAGGAGGAGAAGGGATGAATGAAACAACCCCCTGCACAGGTGCTTTGCAGTTCTTGGAGGGGAACTAATTTTGGTTTTATTTTGCTAGAGAAACAGCAAGGCAGCAGCGAGGCACCCACCCTCGGAGCTGCTGAAGCCTGGGTTCATCTCAGCTCAGGATGGGGAAGTGGCATTTGAAGCACTGAGATGTGACAAGAGTTTCATTATTGCTCTGGATGGCCCCTTCATTAGGGGAAAACACAGTATTTAATGAAGGGAAAAGAAAACAGGAGCTCCCTGCTGTGTCCAGGAAGCTGTCTCTTGTCAGTTTTGCTTCTTTCCCTTTATTTAAGGGAATGAGGGAGGCTGGACTTAGCCTTCACCATAGCACCTCATCCCTGGGTCTCAGGAGGGATAGATACTCCAGTGAAGATCCCCCTGCAGACAGCAACCCCTGACCACAGTCCCCACTGGACTCCCCAGCTCTGGGGTACCTCCCACACTCAGGTGGGCAGAGGCTGGGCTTGGGTGCAGGTGTGGGGTACCAAGGTCTACCTCCCATCCAACCACACGCATCCCAGGAGCTCTGCACTCAGCAAGTCAGCTCCATACTCTTGTTTTCAAGGAGAAACTGAGGCATGGGGGATGTGTTACCCACAGCCATGAAGACCATGTTTGATTAAAGGGCACAGGGAACGCTCTCCCCGTGGCTTCCTTGCAACGTGCCCTCAGATTACCAGGGAAGGACTTGGTTTCTCCTGACTGGCTTAACAAACCCAACATGGGATTTGCACGTCAAGCTAATTCTTCCCGGCTGGCACCAATTATTGGCCAAGATAGTTTTGATCTCTCAATTACACCCCATAAAGTTTTCAACAATGAAAAGCAGAATCTCTCTTCTTTCCCTTCCTCTTCTCCTAATAACTGGGGATTTTTTTAGCAACATGTCAACAGACTTCAGGAGTAGAACCAGCTCACATTCCCTTTGCTGGGACAACTCTAGCTCTGCTAGGAATTGAGATGAAAGGAAACTTGCTTTCATCCCAGCATAAGCAGGCAAGAAGTGGAGCATGACCAGAGAGAAGAGAAGCAGAGAAGCAAGCACTGTGATTTTATTCTGAGTCTCTGCACCTAAAGCTGTCCTTAATCACCACTCATGACTCATAGCCATTTCTTTCACTGGGACCTCCAGAAAGGGTAATTTGGTTTCAGAGACTCAGAGGTACATTGGCTGGAAGGGACCTCTGGATGTCTCCCATTCAACCGCTCATAATTTGCTCTCAGAGTTTGCTTGGGACGCCTTGTGATCTGTCCTATTCCCAAAGTGATGAGCTTTGAATGAGTCTTGAGATGAGAAAGCTTCCTGTGGTGAAAAACTTGTTGGAGAAAGAAGAGTAGTTTCAATGATTTCCCGCTCTCTTTGCTGCTCTGGAAAACTCCCTTCACCAAGCAAGCTGTACCAGGAGATGGACTCTGGGACCTGTGTGGGTCAGGGTTCATGGAAGACAGCAGGAGGAGGGGATCCATAGGATCTCAGGAGACTGAGAAAAACAAAAGGACAGGGGACATAGCTTGGAGAAAGCAGTAAGGTTCAGGATAAGGTCAGGAGCTGGAGAGAGGCTGTGCTTGCGAAGGTTTGGTAACCACAGACTCGGACCATCAAACCCAGCCATCATCTGACGTTAATCATTTTTTCCTGCTTGATTCTCAGCTGAAGCCAGAAGCTGGGCTGAGGTTTGCCTGGAGACAGGATCAGAATGTGCTGTAAGACCCTCTGCCTGCTCTGTCTGCTTCACCCCAAGAGACAAGCACCTTCTTCCTGGACCTTCATGCCTTGTTTACAGAGACCACAGCCCCCTCTCAACCCCACCACCGGGACATTCCAGTGATTTCCAAGCAAAGGAGCAAGTTTCCTGTAAATCACATTTCCGGCAAGCATCTCTGCTAATTAAAGATTATGAAATGAATTTACCATTGCTTCAATTAAAACCCGTTCACAGCTAATACCTTCCTCTTTTCCAACATTATATATTTATTGAGGGTGGGAAAGGAAGGAACCGTGCTCGGAGTCTCCAGAAGTTCTCTGGGTTTGGAACAGACTTGGCTCTGCCTCGTTACATGGAATAGGTCCCTGGAGAATGCAGGCTGATTGCAATCTAATTTATGGCATTCATCAACATATGAATTAATGCTGGGGTCTCAGATATGAGATCTCTCTATTTCTCCCTCCCTCCTCACAGAGGCTCATCAGCTCAGTTCCACTGCCATGCTTCCTTCCCTCCCAGTACTGCTTCTTTCCTGCATTAAAGAAACAGCCTTGGTTTTGGTTTGGAAAGCTTGTTTATCATGAAAGAACTGGGTATCTCACCTAAACTTCTGGGAACTGAAGTCAACTGAAGCCAAGGAGAATCTAATCCCTGTTTTGAATAAGTTTGGGATCTGGTGCTCAACTGCTGTGTGCCTCTGCTTCCCCCCCTGTGACACAGGGATGCTGTTCCCAGCTTCCCTCTGAAAGGCACAGCGAGAATAAAAATACACTTGTGCTTTGGAGCCCTGCAGAGAAGTTTGCAGAGGGCTTTTGTGTGTTTTACTATTGCTCCTCTGTATTGTTTTTGGCTTTGACCTTGGACTGAGCTGAACAAGCGAATCATCAAGCAAAGCACTTACATTTCAGGTGCATGTTGGACACTTGTTAAAGAAAGCCTGAAACTGCAAAGTCTTCTGGTAGCAGCCATTAACCCCTACGGTGTTGGCAAGGTTATAAATCATCCAAGTGGTGGGTGAAGGGCTGCTTGTCTGCTCTCTGCTGAGAGGATGGCACAGGCAAAACACGACAGCAAAACAAATCTAAGGCCAGAAAGTTGGTGTGCAGCATGACCAGGGCAGGGAGGGCAGGGCAGGGAAGAGGATGAAGCTTGCAGAAGGGCACAGTGCATTCAGAAACTGAAAGGGGAGGCTTCTGACATGAGGAGGCAATTGTTGCATAGGGTTACTGAAGGCAGGTACAGCCTAGGAAGGGAACTATAGGATCTCTGACTGCTGGGGTCAGGCTTCCTTTCCTTGGGGTACAACTCCCCAGCCAGAACTGGGTTTTGAGGCAGAAAATTCAGTGTCTGTGCTCTCTCACTGCCCAGATCCCAAGACCACCTTCAGCTGAAGATCAGCACCACCATGAACAGAGGGGCTGCTGATTCATTACTTGCCTGCTTTTCCTGAATTATCATTGACTTAGTGGATGTGACTTAGTTGTGGGTTTTTTTCTTCTCTCTGATAAAAGAATTAAAGCATGTATGGTCATTTTTACACTAATCTACAGATTGCTCTTTCCATCAAAAACATCAAAGAGTGCTCCAGGGAAGAAGGAAATACAAAGTTCTCTGTGCTTGATGGGACAAAGCAAGATGTTGATATGAACTTCAGTGAAGAAGACTCAAGCTGGATTCACCAAGAAACCTGTCACTCAGCACTGAAGGACAAGAGCTGACTTCATAGCTCCTCAGTGATGGGAGACCTCCTTCATCTGGGGAACAGCAGGTTCAGCCAGAAGAACATTCAATGCAACCAACATTTTGAAAGCCAAGAGCTTTGGTGAGCTGTGAACAATTTTATGTAACATTAGTGCACATTTAATACCTCCATAGCAATGAAGTGCAGGAGTCAAAGGATTATGATTCTGTGTGGTTAACAGCCTATGCAAAAAAATCCTGCCCTGCTCATTATGAATGTCACCTTTAGTCTTAATTCAGACTTCTCCTGGGGCTTCAACTCACAGAATTGAACATTTCCCTGGCTAAATTACTCTTTGGTAGCATTAAGCAGGCAGATTGGAAAAAAAAAAACAAACTTGCAGCATTTCCATCACAAAATAAAAAGATGGGAAAGGATGCAATCACACCTCTGGTTGCATGTGGGTTAAAAGTGGTTTCCATACTTGTTAAAATCACTTTTTTTCTTTTTCTGGTTCTGCTCCTGAGTTTATCCTGTCCCAAAGTAATCAAGCGTTTTGCTGCCACTGCCAATCACAACTGCCTGCTGCTGACAAGAGAAGCGTTGCCGCTAGAGTTGGAGCACCACGGGGTGCTCGAGGCAATGCCCCTGCTGGGATGCAGCAGAGCTCAGTCCAGACTGGAGATGCTTCGTGCTCCTGTCACTCAGTCCAGGGCTCCTGCAGTTCACCAGGAGTTGGCTGACCTTGCCAGACCTGAAGGGGGAAAAGGGATGCCATCACCCATTTCCAGCCTTCACTCCAGAAGGGCTGTGCCCACTTCTTTCCTCTGTTCCAGCACCCACACACCTATAGCAGGGGCATGTTCCCGTCCGTGATCCACCATTTGCCATTTTGCTTTAGAGCACGGGAAAGGGAGTGTTATCCACTTCCATTGAGGACACAGGTTAATGTTACAGTCCCCCTCTACCATCAGCTCCTTTAACGTGAGCGTGCCTGGTGTGGCAGAGACAGCCAGGACATGGCCCCAGGGGCTGGTTTCCCACCTGTAAGGATGGGATCAGTCTGCAGACACAGTTACAACCCAAGCAGGCAATGACGACGAAGGGATGAGGCGTGATGTGCACTGAGAGGTGCTGAATGAGTGCCTGAGAAATAACAGGTAAGGGTTATGAGAGGTGCTGGGGAAAGGGCACCGCGGGAGCACAATCTGCAATGCAGAAGAGAGCTCTGCATCACCTCTTGTATGAGGTGGCAGATTAATCAGGAGTCACAGAGTGTATTTGTAACCTGCCTGGCAACCCAGCAGCACTTCTCACGCTCAACCCTACTCAGCTCTCCCTCCACACCTGAAATACCAGCAGAACTTTACAAATCCTCGTTAAAAGCAGGTTCTGCTCTGGGAGGAGAAGGCACTGGAGCAAGAACTTTGCAAGGGACAGACAGCAAAGCCACACACTCCTGTGTGTGTCTGTAGGGAATGAGAACTGGTGTCTGCGGAAGTCTCTTCCTGTACTTCTAGTTGTGATGGGGGGTGGGTATTTCAGGGGAAAAAAGGCAAGTTTTTCTATTTGCCTTTCTCAATTCCTTCATTTCTTCCTTTCCTCTACCATTGTTGACATTTAAAGTTTCCTCCAGGAGCCCAGATGTTAGCGGATGGACCAACACAGTCCTGCCCTTTCAAACTCTCTGAAGACTCCAACAGGTTTGCATCCATGCAGTTTTGTCTCCCTTTTGCTTGAAAGAAACAGCTGGTGACTTTTATTTTAGCTCTACATATCCAGCTTAGATGGCAGAGAATACAGAAAATGTACAGACTGCCACCCTCTCCCTCCAGATCCCTTTGAGAAGTGTTCAATGCACACAGCCAGGATCACCTTCTCACTGGATTTCAGGACAGCAAAGCTGTGAGTGGGAGACATGGAAAAACAATACTTTCTCACCTGTTGGGATGAAGCCTTCCTGTCCTGCTTCTCCCATATGTGTCAGATTTACCCATAGATAACCCCAACAAATGCTTTTCAGCTATTTTTGCCAAAGCACTTTCTAGAGATGCAAACAAAACATGTCATTCACTCTTCCCACCTCAGCTCCACTGCAATTACTCCTGTTGCCCTGGGTTTGTTTATTTGGGAAATGTTCCCCTTTCTTTCATGAAGCGAGCTTTTCATGCTGGATAATTTTGTTCCTGTCTTCAGCCTCTCAAGTCCTTTGACTAAGCCAAGCTGCCCATGAGATGGTGCCACACGCAGAGTTAAAACCCCACTTTGCTTCCCAGCGACAGCAGAGAGGGAACAGTCTTCCTAAGCACTGCACTTAATATGGCATATTTATTATGTCTATTATTATTATAATCTGGACTTCTTCAGCTTGGGTAGCATGAATAATACAACATCAAAAAAACTCCATTTTTAAAAAGGTGTTTTTATATATAGATAGATAAAGATAGCTCGCTCTGATTCATCTGCTAAAAATTGCTGCTGTTCCTTGTTTGTTTGTTTTGTTCAAGCAGAAATCACTGGGCAAGACGAATGCCAGGAACAGGAATACAGGATAAGCCTGTATTTCACGACTTCTCGTCATGCAGGAAGCTTGCTGTCAAAACTTTGGTACAGGTATGGAATTTGCTTAGAAATGAAGTTGCTGCTCCGGGTTGTAGTGCAGCAATCGAGCACAGCCAGGCAGGGAGGCAGGGAAGAGCATCTGGCCCATCCAGGGATGAATGAAGGTCAGCATGCCTCATCCGTGGGAAGGCTGCAGAGACTGGGACAGGAACTGTGCAGCCCTCATGAACTTGCATCCGCATAGGAATGTGGATGTCACCCTGCACAGCTAAAATCTGCACGGTTTGAAGAAGTCCAGTGAACACCGTTCTACCTTGTGCCTTATGAGGGTGTAAATCTTTGTGCTTATTCTGCTGATGATGTGTGGTGTTTTCTCTGGTGGGGATCAGGGTTTGGCAAAGGCAGCCAGTGCAGAAGACAGACACCAAAAAACACCTTAAGGCTGTAAAAATGACCCTTGGGCAGACAAATGTCTTGCTCAAAAGTACAGATGGAGATCTTGCTGCTGCAGTTGCACCTCCTGACTACATTTTCTGCCAACTTCTGAATAGCTCTAGGCCAGGGTGAGACACAAAGCCTTCCAAAGCCATGGCCTGCTGCACAGGGATAAACTCCTATGTTGCTCTCCACTGCTACAACTCCATTTACACCTGACAGTTGTTGCCACATCCACAGCCTGTTCCCTCCATGTCCCTTACCTGTCACCAAGGAGGACACACAGCAATGGAGCTGGGAGCGGCGTCAGACCTCCAGACCTGGTGTAGCACCCGAGCTTCTCCTTCTGTAGATACCCTGGGATCTGGTCCCAGTCACAGACAAGAATCCAGACTGTCTGCTTTGGGCATTGCTAGCCTGTGTCGGGGTGGTTTTTCAGCTCTGCTTGGACAGCAGCATCATGAAAGACATGTGCCAGTAGTCAGTTGGACCCTGCCTTGGTGGAAATAAAACACCAGTGCTTTGACTGTAGTTACGTAGGGAGTAAGCCATAAAACAAAACTGCTAAGGAAACATATGAAAAAAACACTCGACATCCATCATGAGGGACAAGATCTTTCTTGACTCACTAAAACATTATTTGTTCTTTTTCCCAGGGGCCAAAACACTGCTCTTCTGCATGAGATATGTGTGTCATTGGATACGTGTGTATCCCTAAATTTAATTTGTCCAATTGCATTAGGACAAGCAGCTAATTCTGAAATTCATTTTGCTCCTATAATCAACCCTTCTGCCAAATGGCATTTGGGTGGAATTGTGGAGATTGTGATTTTTATTTAAAGTGATTTATTGAAATCATTAGCTATGTTCCCTAAGTGGAATCCATGGCAATCCTTTTAATCTTCCCCCCATCACAGTAAATGCAGACATATTTTTTAATAACAGAGAGCTTGAAATATAAGGTTATTAAAATCCACACTTCTATATTTCTTCGTGCTCTCTCCTCTGTAATAGGATGGAAGCCATAATTGTGGAAATAAAGCCTCCTTTTCAGACCGGAGATGCAGAGAGTGTATAATGAACAGTTAAGCATCTATTTAGTCACTTTGAATTGATAAGGGCGTTAATGAAAATGAAAGGAGCCAACTTTACCTCTGCTCCTGGGAACTACAAAAGGTGGAGGGGTATTTTTGTGGTTCTACCCTAAGCCCCTTTAATGAAGTCAGTGACTGCAGCAAAACTCAGGGCTTCCCCAAGTGCTTTTCCAGCCTCTTCCCAGAAGTGCTCAGTGGAGCTCTAAGGGGGGGTCTGTCCTGTGTCATACTGGAGCAAGGTGTGGGCTGCTGTCACCAGCGGTTCCCAGGCACACAGAGAGCTGTTCCTTTTGCCCCCAGTTCCTCTGATTAACCTCCCCATGCACATACACCTTTACCAATCCTTTTCCCCAAATCACTTGGCTCCATCCCCTCCTAGAAATAAAAGGGCACAGCCTGGTGGGAGCCTGCCTAGGACTGCCGCCCCCAGAGCCAGGCACAGGGATGGCTCAGCCTGCACCAGATTCTCTCCTGTTCCCTCTGGTTGATGCACTGGTGCCATGGCAACTGCTAACACCAAACAGCTGCAGTGAAAGTACAGCTTCAGAGCAGCTTCAGTCCCCAAAGACCAGTGGGCATGTCCCATGGAGTGTCCTCTCCCCCTGGGAACCCCAGCCAAAGGATATGCTTCTGGAGCAGGGCAAAGCCAGACTGCTTTATGGCATCCCTGCACAGAGCCCAAAACTTACTTTGCGTTGAGAAGTTCTTATAAAAAATAATCTTGCCACATTTTCCCTCTCAGAAGTATAAAATCCGGTGTGGGAGGACTCAGAGCCTGAGAGAGGAGCCATTTGCCCTTAGCCTCCGACTCCTGCCCTGGCTTTCAAAGCATCCCTACAGTGTCATGCTCCAGAGGTAGAGGAGCAGCTCCAACCCCAGGCAACATGAAGCTGAGGCAGGGGGAACATCAGGACATGGCCCATTGCAGGATATGTAGCCATACAAGTGTCCAGATATTTTTCTTTAACCAGTCACAGCTCTGTTACTTCTGAGAAGAAATTTTAGGATCCTGTTAAATGTTCCTAGGAGCCAGAAGTCACTGTGACGTGGCCCACGCACACTCCAAGGAGAGCAGAAAAGCTTTGTCCTCCACATTTTCTTTGCTCCTGGGCTGCACAATCTGTGTCTCACCAAGCTAAGCCCTGGTGATTTTATTGTATGGGAGAAACGTTGCCATTTTATTCTCTGCTCTTGCAGCCCCCAAGCATCTGGCAGGATTGCTGCTGTCTGGTAACACACACACACGCAGACACACAAAAAGTTAATCTTTTGCTATTATTTCTCAGAAGCTCCATTTGGCTGCAGTCAGGCCTAATGTGGTGTTTTCCCTGCCCTCCTGACAGCTGTTTCTTACTTGGGGAAGCAGGGGGGAAAAAAAAAAAAGCAGAAGTGAAAAACGGAGCTGTGATTTATTTTCACCTCCAAATAGAGAAAGACAATTTCCCCCTCTCTAAGATTTCCTCTTCCTCCTATTTCAGTAAGTCCCAGTGCCCTCAAACCAAGCTAGCACTCCACAGAAATCCCATGCCAAGGAACATGAGGAGATGTGCTTGTAGGGAACATGGACCGGTTTAAGACCATTATGAAGGTGACCAAGGACAGGCTGGCTCTTACCACTTGACACAGACAGCTAACCGGGGAGGGCAGAGGGTGAGGGAGCTCAGCGTCAAACCCTCCGGCCTTTCTGCAACCCAGGCATCCCTCTGATGCCAAAACTTTGCTGGGTGGAGGCTGCAGCGGGGAAGCAGCGCCGTGCGGAGCATCACTGCGCTGGGATGCTGGCGGTGGGACTGACGAGGCGCTCCCTCCTCCCGGCAGCGCCCGCGATTTGATGCCTCTCTGCCGGCGGCACAGCCCGCAGACAAAGGCTGCGCTCGGCGCGGGCGGGCGGCACCTGGGGGTACCCCGCGCTCCCACACGCAGCTCCGGCTGCTCCTCGCCTCCCCTTCCACCTCCCCGGGAACATCCAGCAGACGGATCAAAGCTCCTCGTTTGCCATCGAAGGGATTAACTCCGCAGGGAGCAGCGGCGGAGGCTGAGCCTGCGCTCCCGCCACGCATCGCCTGCTTCGCAGCGCGCTTCGGAGTTGCGGAGCCAACCCCTCGGCAGCGGCTAATCCGCCTGCCTGCTGGAGCCGGGCAGAGCGAGCGGGGCTGTGGGGTGAAGGGACCGGAGAGGAAGGGGACGGGGAGGAGTGTACACGCACACAAACACACACACACAAACACACACACCAACACACACACACAAACACACGCAGGCGTGCACTCAGTCCCCCGCATTCAGCGGGCAGCGGCACCGCATCGCTGGCTGTTTGCGGAGAGCTCCGCGGGGAGCCGAGCGCTGAATAAAACAAGCTGGAGCATCAGGCGAGTGGATCTGTTCGCTTGGGAAAGTCTTGAAGGTAAAACCCGAGAGCGGCCGCTTCTGGGCTGGGCAGCCCTTTGGGGACCGTGTGCCGGGCTCATCGCTGGCGTGGTCGCTGTCTCTGATTCTGGGGTTTGTTTTTAAAGGAACCCATCGGGCGATGCCGGCTGAAGAAGTTGTTGAAGGGCAGGCTGGAAGGGCCGGGAGCTGCGCGCCGCCGGCTCCGTCACACGCCGGGAGCAGCTGAACTTTGCGGGGTTTGAATGAATGTTTCCCCTCTGCGAACGCTTCGGGCGGCGGTAACGGGAGAGCCACAGCACAGCATCCCACGCCCTGCGCCTCACCGAGCCTGAGGGACCCAAAAAGGGGGACTTCTGTCTCTCCAAGGACCATCGCCTGGGAAAAAAAAGCTGGAAAAGGGCAATTTATCTTTCTTTTCCAGATGACTGAAAACACCTACAGGATCCTTCCTCTCCAGTTTTCATCAGTGAGTAGCGTTAGGGAGAGACGGCTGCGGAACAAAAATGATAGCAGTCAAAATCATTCCAGCACCTACTTTTTCCTGAGGAACTTCATGCCCGTAGGGGTTTTCTACGGGCATTTTCAGGAGTGAGACCGAGGTACCACAGATGCATCCCTATCGGATCATGTAAGAATTTGCAAATGAAAAACCTACCTGGTCAAGACCTTCTCTGCCCGGTTTGCAGTACATGGTTTGGTGTAAGTACAGCAGTTCTTGCCTCTTTCTCTCCTTTTTAAGTCTCTTGAGCTTGGAGATCTCTTTCCTCGTTGCAATTATGATTATTTGCAACATCAGTGCCATCAAAGATTGGAGCACTTTCCTCTCCCAAATCCTCCCCAGTGTTAACAAGACTCTGAACTTGGTACAGCAAGTGGAAGCCACCACCAGCTCGGTGGTAAGTGTGCTTCAGGACCCTGAGCAGGACAACTACCTGTCCAATAGCCAGTCCATGAACTCCAGCAACTTCACAGCTGGCCTGGACCACTTGTTCCAGTACTCATACTCGGACAATGACCAGCTCTACAAGGAGTACAAACCCCCTCCTCGAGACGCCATTCCTCTGCCCAAGGCTGTCCTCTATCTCCTCATGGCAGCCCTGGTGGTGGTGGCAGTGGCATACGCCATCGTTGGGCATCTCATCAAAGACCTCATTTACGACTTTGTAGGTGAGTGCTGGCTTCACACGGTGTGTTTATGTGGCCAAAAAGAGTGCAAAGCCCAAAGCTGCTCGCTCGCCTCTCTCTTTAGATTTGAGTGGGGTTTAGACCAAGCCTTGACCCTTTCTCATTTAATTTAATGTCCTGGGTTCTCCAAATTGAGCTGTATGTTGACCATCTTCCCAGGGAAAATCCTTGGGTTTAGCCCCCCTTCTAAAGAAACAAAGCTTGTGCGTGCGTGTGTATAAACGTGTATGTGTGTGAGTCTGTATTGCCAAATGACTGTAAAATCCTTTGGCCAGTTTCAACTAAGCTTGGATTAGAGGTCCCCAACATGAAAAGTTTCATGGCAACAGACACCTGAACACAGGATAACAACTCACTAGTGCATTATGAAAGAAAAGCTGCCATAAGAGCTTAACCCCTTATTAGACACCAGTGAATCCACAAACTCCTAGGAAACACAGCTCAGCAGTCTGGCTCCCTTCTACAGCCCCTAGCATAGCCATCACAGCCTCTGCAACAAATCTATGCAATGACAGCTCAAAGAGTGTGCATTTTTGTGAGGTTTGGCTTCCCGGCTCTTTGGTTTCATCCTGTTGCTGATGAACGCTGTCCCTCGCGGTCGGGGACGAGAGCACAGATGCTCTGCTGGCTGCTGAGGTTGGGCTGCGGTGTAGGCAGAGGTGCAGGCAGAGGTGCTTGGCTGCTTATGGCAAGCCCTCAGTGAGTTTGCCCTGTTAATTGGTAAGGCTGGTCCTGTTGGGAAGTGCCAGTGTGGCTGATTCCCTTCTTAATCCCCAGTGCTTTTGGCCCCCAACAGCCAGCTCACCATGTCCTTTTAGGGGTCAGGGCCTTGCTGCAGAGTGCTGGTGACAGGTTTTCCAGCTTGGATGGGTGGCCAGGAGGGGTCTCCAGAAGGGTTTAAGCTCCTGGCTCCTGCGTATGTGCATAGCCCCCAAAAGCTGTGGGGAGCAATGTCCTATTCAGGGGAGCAGCGATGAAATCCCTTTGCACACCCTTGCTCTGAGCCTGCCCCCCAGCCAGGGATGAAGCCCTGCAGGCTCCATCTCTGCAGTGGGAGGGAGATCACACTCATCTGGAACAAAATCCACATGTTCATCCACGATTCCCTTTGTTTCCCTGCTCCTGGGACTCAGAAGAAACACACCAGCCAAAATTCCACCTGTGCCTGTGGGGCAGGCAGCACCCATGGCTGGCAAGCCAAATTCCCTGGGCAGACAGTCATGACCGGGCAGGAGCCGGCAGATCGAGGACACAGGGATTTAGGGAGGAGGTGTTTGGGACAAGAAAGGTCAAACCTCCCAGCAGGGAACAGTACTTGGGATCTCACATGAGGCTCAGATGGGAAAACAGCAGGGAGCAGCTGCTGAGGAGCCTTCCTTCGCTCCAGATGGAAGGGAACGGATATGTTGTCTTAAAGTGTTAAATTTAACACTTAATCAGCAGCTTTCTGGGGCTGTATCGTCACTCGGCTCTGCCACTCACCAGATTTAGTGTTGCCTTCCCAACAAAGGTAGGCAGTGGGGACAGCACCTAAAAATATCCATGCTCCAAGATGCTCAAAGGAGCAGGTCAGGCCAGGTTAGAAACTCCCCCAAGGCGAGGGCTGGTCTAGTCGCAGTGTCCCCGCAGAGCAGACACCCCTGCCCCAGTTGCTGGGGTCCTTGATGCAGGAGAGCACAGGTGTGAGTGCTCAAACCCACCCCTTGGGTGGGAGCCGCAAAGCAGGGCCAAAATTCGTATAAATGCCATTCCCCTCCCTGGGTGGGCAGGGGGGCTGCAGCCACGGCTGGGGGCACCCGTGCCCCTGAGCTGCTATTTCCAGCTCGGCAGCAACGCTCCCTGGTGACCTTTAGCTTTAACCTCTGCGTGGGACGAGGCCAGAGGGGTGCCCCTTCCCTCGCAAAGCCCTTTGCAGACTTTCACAGCATCACAGCCATCCCAGGGCTGGACAGGCACAGGGACAGCCCCGGGCTCTGCCCACTCCCTGGCACTTCAGAAGAAGCCCTTTCCCAGTTCAATGCCCTAGTTGAGGGCAGAGCATCCTCCATGCTCAAGATAGAGGTAACATCTCTCCGAGTTAGGGTCAGAAATCCAGATGTGAGCCTCTTCCCTATCCAGGCAGAGAGAAAAAGGCATTTCCCAAACTCCAGCAGCACCCGTCAGTGCCAAAGGCTGCCTCCAGCTCATCTTAGTTAGCACTCTGGGCCCATCTTCCCACGGTTTATACGCTTAAAACGAGCCAGTCCTCGGAGGAGAGCGGAAGGGACTGTGTTTGTTAACACTGCCAAGGAACAGCCTTTAAAGAGAAGGTTTCATTTGAATGAGTTTGCATAAAATTACTTTAGGGACAGGACAGAGGGACCAAGGGATAGTAAATAAGAAGCTGGTCTATTAGCTGCCTTAGCACAATGCCTGGATTTATATACTTGGCAGAAGCTCCAACTCTGCTATCAGTGTTTCTGCACTAACCATGTTTAGAAGGATAGAGAGAGAGATGGAAATAAGATGCCAAAGGGCTGGAGTCTGTTTCAGGGAGATTAAAGTGTGAATAGTTAATCACTACTTTGAAGAGTCACTTGGAGGCATCAAGGATAATTTTGACTCCTCAATAACAGCTTGTCGGACATGACTTGGGAAGTCAGAGCATCACCCAGCCCCGTGCACTCAGAGGGACTGTGAGAAACAGGAGCTGGACTTGGATGGGATGGTGACGGGGTTCTCGGGATGCTCCCTGTGAAATCTGAACAAGTATTTGAGACACCAACACCTCTCCTGCAGATGATTCTTAAAAAATCAATTCGGGCTTGCCCAGGCATCCCCAGGGGGAGGTGAACACTGCTGGGATGCCCAGTGGGGTGGGGAGGAGCGGAAAATGGGGTCTGCATCAGAGGAGGGGGAAAGATGCATTGTCAGAGAGGAGGAAGGCAGAGCACCTGGATATGGATAATAGGTCTCTGAGAGAACCCCTCTTCAGCTCTTCCTGGAGACTCCTGACCAAGGAGAGCCCAAAATACCTTAATTTCTCTCTGATTCCTCTCCACTTGCTCTGAGGTGACAAAGTCTCATGTTTGACACTTTCCCAAAACTCATCAGACATCTGTTAGGGGATGGATGTGAGCCCCTCGAGGAGGGAGAAAGGCTCCTGCGTGAGTGCAGCTCAGACCCAGCCACCAGTTAAGGCAAATTGGGTCGAAGCATTTGGAAAGCTGCTTAACTTGGAAGCGCTGGAGAGCTGCCAGAGCCTGCGCTGCGGCGAAGAGCCGGCTTGGCAAATGACAAGCCTGTCACCAACGTATGAAGCGCCTAATTACTGCAATCCTTGGGAATCAGCCCGCCCTCCCTCCTCCGTCCCCAGCAGTTCACTGAATATCACCCTTACTTAAACACAAAAAAGCAGGAAAAAGGGGAAAAAAATCAAAAGTTTGACTGGAAACAAAACTGTTGCCATGGAGACTGCACACGTGTTGTCCCTGGGAAAAGGAAAACATCTCACTCCTGCACAGGAACCACACAGGAAGGGTCTGATTGTCTGTGTGGGTACAATGCTTTGCAGGGAGACCTTTGCTGGTGTCACCCAGTTAAGCCAAGGTCTCCTCTGAGTTGCTGATCTCCAGAGGAGACCTTGGAAGAAACTTTTCCTTTGGGAATGGGCCCAAGGGAGATGCCCAGCTGGGTCAAGGCAGGGCAGGTTCGCTGGCAGTGGTGGAACTGTGCTGGTCAATGCTCTGGGACTGCTCAAAACCCTACGTCATTTTTGAAGTGGGGTCTTTCTTTTCTTTGCCCTTTTGACCCACCAGCTGTATTTTTATTTTTCAGCCTTATCTCCAATTGCCACATTTCAGGCTTCTTTCAGAAACAGTCTCCTTGAACAAATAAACTGTGCATGAATGTAGCATTGCTGAAAATAGCTGCTGGGTGATCCTGAAGGGACTTGGGATCCACTTTTAATTGCTTCACACAGAACCCCAGAGCTCTTAGGATAATTCAGCCTACAGCAGGGATTCCAAACAGTGCTTTAGGCCCCTCGAGAGGACTTACATATCTTCTTTATAGGCTGTGTGTATAGGATGATTCCTTTGCTTCCCAAAGTTGTGAGAAGAGAAATTACTACATCAGGTTCCCTTCTAATTTCAGTGCTAATTCACATCTGACATTAACTGCCCCTGCTTCAGTTTCCCTTCTGGATCATGGGGGAATATCAGGGGTTCCTTGGCTGATGTTTATAGGTGCTGATGTCTAGTGGTGGCTGCTGTAGGATGGCTTTCACTGGGTTAATTCCCACTCGCACCTACTATACTAACAGGCAGATGTCCCATCCCTGCATCCCTTTGGCATCGCCACGGCCACAGTGGTCTGGCCGTGCAAAAGGCAGAGGTGGCCCCACTCCAGGACAGCTGCATTTGCAGCCAAATCTTTGAAGCACAAAGCCGGAGCAGCAGGATGGCTTCCAGCATGTGCTGCCAGGGATTGACCAAGGCTGGCCTCAGGGATGCACCATCCCATAACACCATTTCCATTCCTGCCACCGTGTGGTCCAGTGAGGGGCTGTCAGGTCCCTGGGGAGAGGACTGTGCCTTTCCACTCCTCTGCAAGTGCTGGTCTTCCTTGAGCTGAGACCAAGCATGACTCCTCACTCTCTGATCATCCTTGCTCTGCCTCTGGGGAGAACATCTGAGGCTGGAAGATACGGAGAGCAAAAATCCACTCCCAGGAGCCTCCCACCTACCACACCTGAGCCGTGACCTCTCTGACACCCACTCTCTGGACCAGCAATGCTGCCCGATGGATGGGACTTGGATCAAATGCAGGCTTGGCCCAGGGTTCTTTTGGTGCAGAGAAGCTGTTTTTAAGAGAATATCCTAATGAATTGAATGCCTTTTCCATGCCATCCTCTTTCCCCACCAGATGTTTCATGCTGGTGACAGCTCTGCAGAGGGTCAGTGTCCTTACCAGTCTATCAGCAAAGCAGTGTGCTTATGTTGCTCGGGGTGCAAGACAGTTTTGACTCAGCCAGCTCAGCAAAGCGAACAAATTTCTGCCAAACAGGGAAGGAAGAAAGACCTCAACAGCAAGTTCATTTAGAAAGATGTGAATCTGGGAGGAAAGGGGATTTCTAGCAAATTACTATTGCCAAGGACAGACATAGATTTTCCAACATAGCAAGCCTGGGAGTTATCTGCTGATTTTGCTAATGAATAAGTAGAGTATGTCCTGCAAATGAGACAGATACGATGTCCAGTTGCGACTGCTGCATCATGTCAAACACATGAGGGATACCCTGGAACTCATGTCCGTTGGGAAAGCTTAACCCAGAGCTGGTCCTGCCTTGCTGCAGAGCACAATGCGATTGCTGGGTCAGGACTTGCTTCAAAGAAAGAGGTGCTCCTGCTCCTGCTGTTGGGAAAAGAGCTTTTTTAGCAGCTGCTTTCACACTCAGCTCCATTAAAAGCAAAATTAGAGCAGGAGTTCGATTGTTCATTGAACATGCTACCCCCTCCATCACTTGTTTCCATTTCTGCAGGGACTGTGAATGTCTCACTCACCAGGCTACATTTAAATTTTAGCCCTTTCTCCCACCTCCCTGTGCTCTTCTGCTGAGGATGTCTCTTTTTCAGTGAATGAAGTGCCCCATGGACATCCTACCCTGTCACCAATGAATGTGGCAACGCCCACTGAGATGAGACTGAGTGTAGAGCATCCCTGTCCCCCTCTGCACACAAACAGCAAGAAGCTGTTCCCTGCTGGCTGCACTGTAAGGAGTTTCCAAGCCAGTGTTTTTCTGCCCCCAAAAATACAGCACATCTTAAGGATCTGCTTCCAGAGGTGCTGTCAAAGACTCAGACAGGGCCAGGAAAGTGCAGGGGAGCTTTGTGCCACATTGCTCTTCTACTTAGGGATAATAATAATAGAGTTGCTATTCCACAACTCCTGTTTTTCTCAGTCTGTTCTATCTTGTCTCTCCAGCTGCTTTGGATCAATTGCTCCCTATCGATCTCATCCCACCTCAGCACTTCCCACCTCTCCCTTTGCCCCGCTGAGGCACGCTGGGCCTCAGCAGCTCCTGATGCATGGGGAGAGGTGTCTCTGGGTTAGCTGCTGCTCCCCCAGCCTGGCTGAGAAAGCCCCTTTGTCCCTTTCCTTTAGCTGAGACATTGACAGACATGCCCGTGTGCATGTCCTGGATTTTGCAGCATGTGTTACAAGCTCCTTCCAGTGGCTGGGTAGGGGCAGGCAATGCTTTTTCTGATCTCCAAACTGTGACTGTCCTGGATCCAGAGGTGACACTGCCCCAGGAGCACCCTGTGTGATCCCTGCTCACACCACCTCTGCACCTGGTTGTCCCAGGTCCCTTGGGTGTCCTGGCTTAGCCTGACTTTGCCTTCTGACTGGAGATTGTGTGAACCTATATGTGGACTTTGATCCGAAAGATTTTGTTTTCCTCTCAGTGGCAATTGTGCCTATTTTTTGTTGCTCATGCAGCCCTCCACCAGATGTAAGGGATGGAGAGAGAAACACCTGATGTGAGGCTAAGGGTTACAGTTTCCTTCAGCTGGTCCCCACCATCCCTTGGCTCCCAGCCCTTCACCACCATCCATTACCCAATTACACCTTCCTTCCGGTTCATTACCCGAGGTTTACAACATATGCTTGCTCATGATATGAGGTTGTACATCCCATCCCCGGCAAAGGCCCTTCTGCACCAGAGCGAGGTTTAATCCCATTGACGTCAAAGATGTGCAGGTCTCCTCTCTCTTCTCCCTCGTCCCTCCCCAGACATCCCACAGGGGAACCTGGGAGACCTTGGTTTCTCACCCACAAACTGAGCGGAGCCAGAGGGTGAAGCTGGGGAGGGGCATGCGTGGCTGGGACAGATCCAGCAGTGACTGTCAGGGTTGATGAGGGTGCTGACATTTCTGTGGTTGTTTCTCCAGGATCCTGCTGGCAGGAGATCCTCCACCAGCTTCACGGGGCCTCGCTCCCCTCTTCCACACATGGCAACACGCTGAAGCTACAGGCCATAAATGGCCACAAATAACGTGTAATTGTGTAATTACTTCACTCCTTACTTACACAGTCAAATCATAAAGGCATCGCAGTAAATACCCTCTAATGACAGCCTAATTACATCTTCCTGCAGATTACTGGGTAATTAGATCCAGCAGGCACCAGAAATAATTCCCAGGGAAGCAGTGGTTCGGATTAGCGCGTACAATCCAGCCTGCTCGTACCCAGGAATTAGACTGTGGCAGCCTCACATAAGCCACCTTCCCCGGGCACCCTGGACAGCCACATCCCCTTTGGTGACGAGGCATTGTGACTCTTTTCCCAGAGAAATGGCTTTTTCTGGTACCCTCGGTGCTCTCCCAAAACACCCATCCCTTGCATTTCTGCCTTTACCATGGTGCTGCATCCAGCTCTTGCTTCTTCTGCTGCCTGTAAATGTCCCCAAGGTTTCATCATTTTGGCCACCACGTGCCACTTTCCCTCACTCAGAGGGATCCAGTGCTGTGCTCTTTGCTTCCTATTGCACACAGCCGTCCTCATCCAGTGGCTCCTGGGATATTTGGGGACCCATCGCCCCTTTTTCTACAGTTATGCCTCTTCTTCCCTGCTGGACCAGCCCCTTGGTGTTTTACAGCTGACGTCAAGGAAAGCAAGCCAAGACCTTTAATAGTATTTGTAGGAGGCAATCTTGTTATTGCCTTTGGATTCTCCTCACAGCAAGTGGCGGCATGGGAGCTGGAGGAGCCTGGAAGGTCTTGGGGGCAAGAGGTGGGGGCTCTGTCTGGCGTGGACCCAGCCCAGGCTGCAGGGCCAGACCAGGAAGAACATGGTGGAGTGTTTGGCTTTAGTCTAAATCCAGCAAAGCCAAGCAGAGTTGAAGCTATAAAGGGAAAAAGACCTAAAATAGTCCTCTGGGCTTGGGTGATTTCCTGGGGGAAGGGTTGTAATGGGGAGCCTAAGCTCTGGTGGGTGCTGTAGATGATGCAAGTGAAACCTAAATGCCCTAGTTGGGACTTGGGGCAGACCCAGGGCTCCCCAAAAAGATTTGGACCACATCTTTGCTGAGATTCCCAGTCACTCTTGCCCGCGCTGCAGTAGCTGAGGGAACTGTGGTGGTTCTTCTCCTGCCCTTCCCATCACACAACCAGCAGACCCTTCTAGCACACTGATGAAGGTAAAGAAGAAGGGAAAACCAAGAGAAAAACAGTCACTCCCTGGACATGTTGCCTGGGTCCAGTGTGGTGGGAGCATTGTCCTCCTTGGAGCCAGCCAAATTTGACCTACAGTGCCCACACTGAGCACAGGGAGAACCACAGGTCATTCTCATCCCTCTTCTCACACCTGCAGAAATGTCTGGACACCACTGACCAGCTGAGAAATTAGGTCTTTCATTCCCTTCACACCTGATGGCATTTGCCATCACTCAGCCTCGTTTTTGCTGCAGCCCACGAGAAAGGCAACGTCTCACGGGGATTGCGTTTCTCTGTCCCTTCTCCACTGCATCCTCCACCAGAGAGCTGCAATTGAAATGCTCCATGGGGAGAGAAAATACCCCATGCCACAAAGGAGAGAAATGCTATTTCTAGAGAGTGATCCATTGATGAGTAAGTGGAGTCCCTCAAAAAAAACTAAACCAGGCTGGTCCTTTTGTGTGCCTCCTGACAGCTGTCTCTGCTTTATTTTGGGAGCATGGCTACAGCAGGGGGGTGCTGGTACTCCACTGCCCACCACCACCAGGTCCTAGGGCTCTTCTTCCCTCACCTGGATTTCCCCAGCTTTGGTTTCCTCATTCTTGCTGCCTTCCCATAATAGCTGGGCATGGCCTCACTGTCCAAACAGACAAATTTTTAAAAGAAAAGTTGTTTGGGAAGCAGCACCACGCGCCTCCACTGAGCTGCAGCCCCTTGTGCTGCAGGGAATGGCTTGGCCATGCCACCATCCAGCAGTGACGCTGTGTTTTGGAGTGGGCTCAGTCACCCACGGGGTTGTGAGAGTGGCTGGATCAGCCCCGAAGCTGCCATGGAGGGTTTGAAGCCCTCGTGTGGCTGTGAAACACTCGGCAGGCAGAAGAGCCATGTGCCCAGCCATGCCTCCAGCCCCACTGGAATGGCACATAGTTACTGAATTGTCCCCTCTGTTTGTGACAGCAAAAACCCACTGTAGGAAATACATTGCCGGAGAGCCCAGATGCACACTTCACTTCACAGGCATGTCATTCTCATTTTTGGGATTAGCAGAGTGATTTCATTTGTCTAAGCCGGGAGGGCTTCCAGAAACCAGCAGCCTGGAAACCAGTGCAGAGCTGGGAAGTGCAGAGATGGCAGCACCAGGGGAGCAGATGGGGCTGAAAGGGCAGAAGTGGGCAAGGGACCCTCCTGTGAGGGTGAGCCCCCAGAGCGAGGGGTAGGATGTAGCTGGAGGCAGCAATTTTCCAGCCATCTTGGACTCTGGGAACAGCCGGAGGTAATCTAGGCTTGTTTTGTGCTTTTCCCTCCTCCAGACTGGATCTTTGGCCCCAACCCGGATGACAACAGCAACAAGAGCGACATCAACTGCATCAGCAACAGCGTCAACGAGATGAGCGAGATGCCCGAGGTGCCGCGGCACCGGGACCGTCAGTCCCAGGACGTGGTCATTGCCATCAGCGAGACCTGCCACTTGCCACAGCAGACGTGACCAGCGCGGTGTCCGGGCCAGGCGGGATGGAGCAAGCAGGATGGAGCAGCAGGATGGAGAGGAGGAATGGAGCAGAGGGATGGAGCAGTGCAGCAGTGAGTTGAGGCTCTTGCAGGACCAGGCAGTGAGAGGAAGGGATGGGCAGAGCCGGTACTGTGGAGCAAAGTCCTTCTCCCCCTGGCTTTGTCTCCAAGGACCTTGCCAGGATGGGTGGCATCACCCCTTCGCCCAGGCTTTGTCAGCCCTGTCCTGACATCTGCCCATGGGTTTGTAACACCCTCTTTGTTCCCTGTGAATAGCAAAAAAAGAAAAAGCAAATGCAAAATACACCCACCAAACAAAGCTTGCAAGAGAAATGAGCCAGAGAGAGGCCGGGCGGTCCTTTGGCGTGTGGCTGTCCGGTGGCATGGGAATGGGGTGGTGAGAAGGGCAAAGGAGACAAGGAGGCTGCAGAGAAATGGGGTACCTGTGTTTCTGGGACAGGCTCAGGACACAGCAGGGAGCTGGGGCTGCAGCATGAGCTGGGGGCTGCAGAAAGGCACATAAAGGTCATTAGGAGCTAAATCCAGCCCTGTACATTGGGGACCTGCCTGAGCCATCACTCCTCTCCTTAGCTGCACCACTCCAGCTCACAGCTCATTTCAGCATGTGTGTCCTGTGGCTCTGAGACAGCAGGGTGACAGCCCCAACTCCCCAGGGAACCTTTCTCCTTCATGTCCATGGCCAGACTGGGGCCATCACCTTCCCTCCATCACAGCTCTGCTTGAGCCCCACATCCTCTGACTGGGAGCAGCCCTGTTGGGACAGGGCAGAAGCCCATTCTCTGAGAAACATTGCTGGAGAGGAGGACAGGGACCTACCTGCATGAAATACCAACTCTCCATGGGAGAAAACAGCCCACATATGTCTGTATCCCTCAGACTCAACCCAGTGTGGCCACCTCCTACATCACCCCCAAATTAGCTGCCACCGTGAGGGGTGTCAGCTCTGAATTGGGGTCTGCCATATGTATGTGCACTGATGGAGGGGGGAGACCAACCTCTTCTGCCTGGATGCCTTCCTCTTCCCTGCCAGAGCACCATCAACCAAAACTGCCCTTCTCTCTGCCCAAAGACATCCTTTCCCATTTCTAGCTCCAGGCAGATCCCTGCTCCCCACTTTTTAAGGGGCTCAGGGGAAGCCAGCAGCAACTCCCAAACCAAGTGGGAAAAGGAGCATCCTGATGGTTTCATTGCTGTTTTAATGTCAATTCTTATCCCACTGAGGGTTTTAAACCAGGATCTCAGTGGAGGCACTGGGACCAAACTCATTCCTTGGTCCCAGTGCTTCTTCCTGATGAGGATCCCTTTGCTCTCCATGTCTTGCCTGAATTTAAAAAAAAAGGTTATACTGATGGCCCACAGACCTGATCCCAAGAAAAGGCAATGGTCCAAACTTCTGCCTCTGCATTCAGGGACACAAGCTCTGCCTTTCCCAGCCTGCAGTACCCAGCACACCACAAATAACAGGGGCTAGAACAGCATTTTCCCCTTCTGAAAGTGGTTAAGGAAAATGAATGTGGTTTCAGCCTCCTGCTCCAATGGCTTTAATGAGAGCCATTACCAGCAGTTCCGTGCTGGAGCTTTGTTGACTTTGCAGCAAGCAAAGGCAAAGGACATTATCACAAACCTTCCCCCAGTAATTAACCATTCCCAATCAGACACAGTGTTGCTGCCACCATGATTTTTCTCCATTTTTTCAGCCCTGGGTTTATAGTGTGGCTGCTCTGGCACCTGCCAGGCATCTCCTCTGTGGAGGGGAGCTGGGCAGCAATGCTCCAGCAGCACATGAGGGTGCTGGAGGTGCAGTGATCCCATAAGTGTTGGCCCTTGGGAATGGGGTTGCAGCACCAGAGCTGGCTGTGGGCTGGGGAAACCGTGAAGGTCCTGATTCCTGGGGGACAGGAGGTTGTATGGGGAGAGGTGGGTTTTCTTGTTCCCCTGCCCCTTCAACATCTAGAGGCTGGACATCGGGGTCACTCGGGTGCCTCTGGCCACTGCTGGAGAGGGACAGTGAAACCCTGTGTCTCACACTGGCACTGCTCTCAGAGGGACTGGTCCCTGCCGTGGGGACATGCCAGTCTCTGGGCACAACTGGTCCCCCCACGGCAGCAGGCAACAGCCTGGCGACTCATCTGCACTGTGGATCTATCGACTGCTGGAAATAAGGTGGAGGCTTTCCTGAGGATGGAGGCAGCCACCTCCAGTCCAGCTGGGCACACCAGGGCCCACATGACATGGTTTGACCCTAAGGAGATGCTCCTGCACTAAGCAGCAACCTGCAGCCAAGGCCAGCGTGGTTGACATCCCACCCGTGGCCACTGTCCTCCGAGCAGGAGCAGAAGGAAGGAGCCAAGCTCCCTCCTGTGGCCACCTGCACCGGGGTCCACCAGACTGAGCAATTCTGGGAAGGGGCTGGGGAGAAAGTGCCCTCAGCCTGATCCCCTCAGCTTCTCGGAGCCAGCATCTCTCTTCTGAAGCCCCTCCTTTGCAGGGATGCAGGGAGGGATCCTGGTGCTGTGTCCATCTCCCAGACCAGCCGAGCCCTGGGCAATGTTCCAGCAGTGTGCATGGCGAGGGGAACCACCAACCGTCTCTCTGAGCCAAGGGGTCACATCTGGTCAATGCCAGGAACCAGGCTGGCATCAGAGCTCTGCAGGACCCCATGGCTGTACCTGCTTTTGTAACTGAGCCCACTGGAACCTGCCCCATGCCAGGGGAAAACTGCAGGGGACAGCAGTTTCCCACACCACCTTCCTTCACATCCCCCCATCCCTGTGTCACTGCCATCATCACCATCATCTGGCACCTGCCTTCCCCCTCATTGGTCCCCAAACATGTCACCAGACACCGCGTTGGTGCTGAGCTCTGAGGATGATTGTGAGCCTGGCAGAGAGTCCCAAGGCCATGGAGCCATTTTGCCTCTGGGACACTGGAGGCAGAGCTTGGCTTTTGGCTGAAAGCAACCCCTGTCCTTCCAAGAATTCAGTGTTTTTCTGTCCAGCCACCCCCGCATGCAGCTGACTGCATTTTGGAGGACATCTCCAGTACAAGGTGGAGCTGGATGGCAGGACAGGAGCAGGCAGATGAGTGAAGATGTGAAGATGGGGAAGGAAGAGCTCCATGTTTTTCACTGGGGGCCAGTGCAAGTGATACAGCACCCTCACCTGCTCTTCACCCGCACCAAGACCCCATTTCTAGGCTGGGCTTTTCCCCCCCAGCCCTCTCCTTGCCCCTCCACAACCTCCAAGCAGGGTATGAGAGTCTGGTCATCCAACAGCAAGAGCCCAGGGGGAAGGTCCAAGGGAAGCCATGCTGGGGGCTGCTTTGCCCAGGGTAGGTTTTGGGGGATGCTGAGGGGGAAAGGGGTCTGATGAGTGTGGCAGGCTGTCCAACTGCTCCAGTCTCTGCACCTCTGCAGTGCAGGAGGTTGCTCTTTAATTCCTTCTTTCCTCCCCTAAGCGCCTTAGGGAGCAGGGGCGAGAGATGCTGGTGCTTTTTATAGCAGCCATAATCCTCGCTGCTCACACTGCCTGCCCCGTCTGGCCCCGAGAGCCAGGGCTGAGCCTCCAAAATGGGGGCTGCTGCCCAAAAACTGCCTCAAATGCCTTTGGTTCCCAGCTTCACCTCTCACCCAACTCACAGATCCCAGCTGGGGCTGGTTCTCTACTCAAGACCCCTTTGCAGAAGGTGTTGGATGGCCACAAGGGCTGCACTCCCCTCCCAGTCACAGCACTCTGATGAGGACAGACAGGCAGACAGACTTACAGAGACACACGGATGAGCACCAGAGCAACTGCCTGGCCTCCCTGCTCTTCTCCAACACTTGTGGAGCTGCAACCAACCCCACAGCACAGACACAAGGAAGTCCACAGGAGCAAGAGGAGGCAGGGGAGGTGGGGGATTTCTTTCCTTTCTAATCCCCCCCACCTCTAAAAAAGGGAAACTGAGGCAGGGAGGGAGCAGGGAAGGGGCTTGTGGCCCTTCAGTTCAGGAACAGAGCCCTTTGCAGGGCAGCTAATGAGCTTTAAAGGCTGATGAAGCTCCACAGTTGGATGTAACCCCAAGACATGAGCTTCAGCATTTTATCGGGATCATTTTGGTGCTGGGGTGGCTGTTTTCCATTACCCAGCCTGTGCCCATAAAGCCAGAGGTGGCATTTGGGCCATCCCGACTTCACCACTCAGGATGAAGGGGACTGAGGAAAAGGGATGTGAAATGGGGCAGTGGGAGGTTTAGTGGGGCTGGCACAAGTCTTGGGAGAGGCATATATCACCTCCTGTCCCTCTCCTGGTGGTCAGTGCTGTCCCTCCACCCAGCCCCTGTCACCTGCACCCTGCCAGAAGGAAACCAACACATCTCTTAACCTTTTACTCTTTTACTGCCCACAGTTGGGCAGATGAAATTTGCTCTGCCCACCCACCTCAGACCAGAGGGTCTCACCAGAGAGGGCATCCTGGCAAATCCTGCCTAAAACCATTCCAACCCCACCTGCAGCAGTTTGCCCTCCAGCAGGTTTGGCCCCCATCTCCCACAGCCTCTTTGCAATACATTTCCTGTAATTTTCCCTCTAAACACCCCACAGGGGAAGAAAAACAACCCAGAGGTTTCTTCTAGGTCAGGCCGAGCTAAGACAGGGAAAGAAGATTAATTTATCAAAAGAAGCAATGCAGGTTTTTCTTCTGCTCCCCACAGAGCGCAGAGCTGGTGGCAGGAGCACAGACATCTCTTGGGCACACAGAGCTACTGGTGCCACCCCTGGATATGCTGATGGGCCAGGGGGGTGCCCAGCACCATGGGAGGAGGAAGGGCAGAGCTGTGCCCCCCCTGCCCCCCAGCACCCTGGCTGGGCTGCACGTGGGGCACAGACGGGAATGGAGCCCTGAGCCCGTCCTTGCCACCCACCCATGCCCACACACCCAGGAGGCCGTGAGCAGTCACACTTGTTTTTCACTCCCAAGGAGTGTCGGGAAGCTCTAAAGCCAGAGGATTAGTCTCCAAAGCAAAGGCCTGGCCTGCTGCCAGCCCCTGGCGGGGAACAAACAGCCTGGGAAGGCACTTCCCAAAGGCTCAGCTCGCTCCTGGCTCAAGCCCTGACTTTGTACCCGTGTTTGCCAGCCCCACCTTCACTCAGCTATGGACATCAAGAATCTGGGGAGGGGGTTCCCACAGGTGGGGAGGAGGCTGAAGGTTACCAGGAGACCCCCACTTGGTGCCTGAGCTGCCCGGGGCAGTCCGAGTATCCCCTGCCTGCTGTGGCTTCTCCAGTGTGTAGTCAAGGATCAGCAGAAGACAGGCACAACACCTTGAGGAAGTTTAAACCTTTGGATACCTGTGACCCTCGGGCTGTGGGAAGGAAAAGCTGGACACCGTCTGGAAAATCAGGAATCTTACACTGGGCTGACTTGACCCAATACTAGGGGGTCCTGAGCACACTGTGCGGAGTGGGGTGGGTGGGGGGTGATGGGGACAGCTGGGTGTCATGTCCCAAAGGATGGGGACTGAATATTGTCCTGAACTAGAGGTGGCTTTGGCATCACAAGGCTCTCCCTGGGGATCTGGGGATCAAAACTTTGCTGAAATCACAGCCAGCACTTCAGCCTTGCCCAGGAGACCATGCCCACAGCCAAAACGGGGCAGGCTGAGAGCAGGGCTTGAGGGCAACACCAGCCCTTCCCATCCCATTTGTTGGCCTCTCCTGCCCCACACTGTCTGCAGTGGGTCAGGCAGCACAAGCCCAGGACTCTGCTTGCAGTGCTGCTCCCCGGCCAGGGTTAGAGAGAACCATGGGGTATGTGGGACCTGGGCAGGGAACAGTGCAAGGGTCGACAGGGAGCATCCATCTCCTGCTAAGAGGAGGGTACAGGTGCTGGGATCCAGCCCCACAGGCTGTGCTTGCACCCACACATCCCCTGAACCCATTACCCACACCAGTGAGCCCATGGGGTTGCTGTGGGGCCACAGGGCTGCCAGACCAAAGGCCACAGTGTTTGGCTGAGAGGCCAAACACCCTCGGATCAGGGGAGGATGTTTGGCCACCTCCCTTCCGTCCATGGGGGCCACGCTGTTTTTCCACTGGGAAAAGGTTATTTTCATGCCTCCTCCCCGCAGGAACGAACAGAAATCGCTTAAATGGCTGCAGGGCTCTGGGGATCAGCCCTGTCGGAGCTGAGCCGCACGCAGGGAGGGGAAAGCCCAGGGGACATTTTAATAATAAGCAAGGAGTGCTATTGAAGTGTTTTACTGCCTCGTTAAGGCAGTCTAATCTCTCTGTATATCTTGGAAAAAAAAATTGGCTTGCTGGTGTTTTTCTTGTAACAGAGGTGGGTGTTTTCTGGCACGGCTGGGATCCTGCCTGCTTTATCTGCTTGATTTCTTACCTGATACTGGCACTGAAGAGCCCAAGAGCAACTCAAGGGCAGCAGCAGGCAGGGTCAGGGCCAGGCAGACCAGGAGAGAGGCTGTGGATCTGTGCTGTGGGCTGTTTCCCACCCAGGGATGCTCTGCACTCCATCGCGGCACTCACCTTTCAGCAAGACAGAGGTCCCCAGAGCGTTTTCCCAGGGTGGGTTTGGGACATCTTGGCTCTGCATGTGCCTGGGCAAAGCCTGGAGGTGCGTGACCCCTTATCCAGGCAGCCCAGAGACAGAGCAGGGGATGGCAGGAAAACTGTAAGGTCCCATCCACCCCTCCAGCTTCAAGGGCTGGGATTTGGGGGATACACAGATTTTGGGACCGTGGGCACCTTAGGCTGATGTAAGCCAGACTGAAGAGTCCACACCCAGGGGAGTCCCAGCAAAAGCTCCTCTGAGGCAATACAGAGGTGTCTGACTGGTGGGGTTTAAATCTGGAAGAGGAATGGGCTGGGCATTTTATTTCTAAGGTTTTCTTCATTATTCTATTTTTTACCTCAGCCCAGCAGAAAATGGGGAAATCCTGCTGAGTTCTGCTGGCTCTAGCATCCAATTCTCCATTTGCAAAAGCTCACGGTATCAAAGCCATGAGCCGGAAGGGATGCTGAGGCTGGGATGGCAGGGCCTGATAAGCCGATTGCGTTTGCTTTGGAAAAGCTGATGTTTGCATGAGCACCGGCTCTTGGGGTTTTAAAGTGATCCACCCAGATGCAAATCCCAACAGCCTGCTATCAGAGCTGTGCTGCTCCCACCCCAGCTGGGCTGGAGGAGTCTCTGCTCTACACCCAGATCCATGCTGCAACTCCTTGGGGGAGGAGGCCACAAGAGCCAAGGCTGCCACTGCAGAACACAGGAAGCAGAGATTCCACCACAGCTAATGGGGCTGGCAAACACCTAAATAGATCTTCCTTGAAAATTTGGGGCAGGAAGGGTGAAACTGCTGTTTGTAGCTGGACACACAATCAGCTGGGATCAATACAGTCTCACCAGCATGTGTGTTGGTACTCAGCTGCTTCAGGGAGCATTACTGTAATGTATCGCCACCCTGATGTGAGAAGGGACAAATCTCCAGACACTTGGTCTGTGCCTCTTTCAGGACTGGGGCTAAACCTGCCCTCCTGCAGGACTGCCAGTGGCTCCAGGGTGTTCCAGCCCAGAGCCTCTCCCCCTCACCTAGAAACACCCATCAGCTCGGCAAAGCACTGACAGCATGGCTTGGGAGAAACACTAACATTTATTAAGCCAGCTATGTTTTGTTGAGAATGGTTTTAACAGCGCTGGAGGACTTACCCTGTCTCCCCCAGGGACCCTCAGCTGATGCATCACATGCAGGGTTAGAAGGCAAGCAGGGGACAGCCAGCCTTGGGGGACATGGTGGCTCAGTGTCAGCAGCAGAGCTGCACAGGGAGCCACAAGCTGCTTGCAGGCAACAGCAAGCCAAGCACAGGTGCTGCAGGGCAGGCAGACGGATGCTTGCGTAGGGCAACCCAGTCCCATTTTGTTGAGATTCCCTTAAGTGCTCAGCAGGTGCCATCTCCGGGAATTTTGGATGTTGTCCTGCTCTCCATGTCCATCCAGGGAAGTTCTGAGGATCTGCAGGGGAAGGGAGGGTGCTCAGGGGTCTCAGCACAGAGGGTAGTTCCCACTGAAGGTGCTGCTTCAGAGACACCAAGATGAACCTGTTGTGCACCCAAACACCTTCATAACCACAGCCAGCTCACATCTCACATCCAGAAAGAGTCACAGCCAGGTCTGTCCTCTTCTAGTTTCCCAGTGACAACATGAGATGATATCCTCTCTCCTACTACCCCCAGGAGGGAAAGATCCAAGTTGCGACCCATGCAGGCAAGGGAACAACGGCACCATGGTGAGAGCAAAGCAATCACAGCCCTTGGCTGGGGACAGATGCATCCAGGGGTTCTGAAGTTAGGACACTCCAGAGAGTGGACAAGCCCAGCTCCTTGAAGCAGGATGCTCAGGTCCTTCCCTGCAGGGGACCCTGCAGGTCCTGCCCAAGCTCTCACACAGCTCCAGCTGCAAGCCATGCTCTGCAAGCAAGCGAGGAGTGTGCTGGGAGGCATGGTGGGTGGACAGCGAAAGGCACGGGCAGAAGCCAAGGCTAAAAAGACAGAGTTGATGTCTTCAGGGCAGGGCCACTGCAAACCTACCCCAGGCCAGAAGCCTCATGTTCCTGATTGCTGGTAGGAGGCAGAGACCTGGCAACATTCATCACACAGATGGAGAAACCCAGCCTTCCCTGCCGTCACACTGTGCCAGGGGAAAGCAAGAGCCTTTCCGAGTCTGAGCCCTGCAGGCTCTGCCAGGCTGCCTGTACGCTGCCACATCCTGGGAATTCTGCAGGTCTGCTCCCAAGGAGGAAGACAGTCCAGAAACAAACTGGGAGAACTGGAACTCCATTTCCTACCCAGTGCTCTGCCGCTCTCGTGTCATCACGTTGGGAAGTCTGCACCGTCATCTTTCCTTCACAGGGCACGGTCAGAGGCTCTGCAGCCCCGCTTCAGACTGGCTTCACAGAGGTGTTTGACCAGGCAGGGCTTCACCCACAGGAAAGGGGCTTTAGCAGCCACCATTTGATGGGGCCAAATCCCAGGTCAACTCTGCCCTGGATGGACACGGGCATTGAAGATGATGATGGAAATGAGCAGATCCAACAGGGATGCCTGTTGGATCTGCCCCACATAGAGCATGCTGGTGCCACTGCATTGTGGATGTGTGTGAGCATCTCCTGTCCTCCCTGGGTAGTCATTCTAGGAGAAGGGTTCTCATTTTTTGCAGACAAGAGGCTGAGAATTAGACAGAGAAGTTCCAGGAGTCCCACTATCCCCGGTTTCCCCACCACCAACATCAAGGACAACAGAGAACCACCATCCCAGAGCAAAAGATGAAATTTGCCAGGACCCACCTCATCCTGCCTCTCCCAGAAATTTGCTGCAGGTCAGGAACCCTGTCTCTTATGGCAGCATCACCAAACACTGTTGGGGTGATCAGAGGAACAGTGCAACACCACCAAGCCAGCTTGTCCCTCCCTCTCCTGCCACTCTAACTCTCCCAAGTACAGACAAGTGAAGCAGAATGGGCAGTTGGGAGAGCTAGACTGGGAAGGCAAAGCCACGGGCTATAAGAATGTCACATCGTCCTGAGACTGGAGCCAGCGCCAGTGGGCATCATACTCCAGGTGCAGTTTGCTATTGAGTTTGCAGTTCTCCAAGTCAGCCTCAGCTTTCCGAGCCTTCCCACCCAGATTCCCCTTCCCCAGCCTCTCCCCTGACGGTGATTTGGTGTCTCTGCCTGGTTCCAGAGAAGGGGGCTGCTGGCCCAAATACCCGTTGGCCACCTGGGCCTCCTTAGCAAACCGGTGATCCTGAGGTAACCCAGGTGGGGAGAGGTCCACGTGGGGCCACTCGTGCTCCGCTCTGCCCTTCTCTTGCTTTGCAAGACCCCTCTCGGGATCAATCCTGACCCAATCCTGTTCCGCCCTGGCCAGGGCTCTGCCCGACGTGGATGCAGCAGCAGTTTCAGCAGCGTTTTGGGAATACTCATCCATGTCATCAGCCAAGGTGTCCAGGTAGCTGCCGACGGAGATGCTGTCCAGCCTGTCGTTGGGGTCCTGCAGGCTGTCCCAGCTGCCCCGCCGCGAGGCCTCCTGGCTCTCTACCAGGCTGTACTGGCTGCTGGCCAGGCTGCTGCAGCGGCTGGTCAGCGTGCTCCGCTCCTCCAGCAGCCACTTCACCGCCTCGATGCCCTCATTCACCACCACCAACTGCTGCAGGATCTTCACATCAACTGCTCGCAGGTAAGCCTGGAGGGGAGACAAAGAGCATGGGCATTTTGAGGGGACCAAGGTGACCCCAGCAGCCAAGGGCCCCAAGTCCCAGCCCACCCTGGCAGAGGCGTCACCGCAGTGGCCACAGGTCTCTTGAGTTGCTTGATGAAGAGCACAGTATGGGAGAACACCCTGCAAGGACCCATCCCAGGGGACCCTGTCTAAGACCTGGGGACATGTCCATCAGTGACCAGAGACTCTTGTTTCCCATCAGCCACCAACTCCCACAGGGAAATAAATCCAAGGCACTTCAGTCCCTATTTCCTATGGGAACAGGGAGTAGGCAAGGAAGTGGAGGTACTGGGTACAGATCTGATCCCAGAGCATCCCCCAAGCCCTGGGAGGCTGCTGTCAGGCCAATAGGATCAAACACTGATCAGGAAAAGGGTCTGGCTGGACCATCAGCACTTCCCCAGGCTGGTCCCTTCATGCTGTTACTTCTTTCCTTCTAGGGTCTGAACCAAGCCCGGTGACAATGTTACATGGCAAGATTTGGAGACCCAAATCACTCCCAGAATGGGAGGATGAAGAGGACAGACATTGTTTGTCACACCACTCGCCTCACCGACTCCTGCCCCTCCGAGCCTGGGGAAGCTCTTTGCAAACTTCAGTTGCTGCAGAAACATCTGTTTTCCTAACGGAAAGCCCCATGTGCCAAGACATTCCTGTCTGTATGATACTGGCCGCCAAAAGCCACTGGATTTTCCCCTGCGCGTGATGCAAATATTTTGCCAGGAAGGGGAATAAGGCAATGATGGGGGGAAAGGGAGAAAAACCCATTGGAGGGCAGGTATAGGCAGCCCGGGAGCTGTGGATGCCCATGGACTCCTTCACAAACACATCCTGTCCCCAGCATCAGCAAGCTGTGACAGAAATCCACACCATCCCCTGGGATCATGTTTAAGCGCAGTGCCTGGTCCCCAGCATCCGGTGCCCTCAGAGTCACTTGCCCGCCCACGGGTGACCTGACAGCCCCTTGAGACCCCCGTCTCCGGTCCCACAGCAAGAGCAGCAACAAAAGCATCCAAGGAAGGAGCCTGGGAAAACTCCAGCCAGGATTTCAGCACGTGACACCTCTCACTCCAGGCAGCACAAAAAAGGGTCAAAGATTTGTAAAGACCTGACACCAACCCTCCCTCCCCCCCCCAACAAGACCTTCAAGACCTGGATTTAAATAAAAAATAGCAGCGATGTGCCCGGACTGGGGCAGGAGCCAGCTTCCAAGTGCAGAAATTTCCTTTCTAGGCAAGTTATTTAAAAAACTGCCTACAATGGACTTTTCTGCACGCACTGCTAAAGCATCTGGCCTTGGCAGGGAGATGATGTGGGAGGAGGAGGGCTGGGAACCCCTGATGGGGGGGTTCCCCATTTTTCTCTGCCTCATGCAGCACTGCAGCTGTCAGAGATGCCAAGGGAGCCACCCCAAAAGCAGAGATAATGCTCCCTGCTTTCCATACTGTTTGCTGGAAGGAGTTGGCCACCAATTTGCTGCTAGTTCAGGATAGCCTGACCCCCACACTGCACTACAAGAAACCCCCTCTCCAACAAGCCACAGTTACCGTGGGAGGAGACCTAGCAGAGGCTGCTCTCTATGCTCCTCCAGATGTACTGAAGGAGTTCACTTCGCCCCAAGGACAGCCCTTCAGGGGACTGTCACACTGCTCTCACACTCTCTGGGAGCAGATAGAGCCCTGCTCCCCTCCACAGCACTCAAGAAACCTGCAGGTGCCTTCTCCCTTCAGGACATCCAGCCTTAGGGATAAATCAGCCTCCTCAGAGCAGGAGGCAAGAGTGGGAATTTGCTAAATTCTCCTCCCACCGCCCACTCCCAGGCCGGCTTATCCTCTGAGCATTGTGTTCGCCGGTCGCTGCTGTTCGGGGGGAGTGTGGGGGGTGAATTTTGACTCCTGTTCGTGGGGATGGGGAGATGAGGGGAGCCTTGTGCTGGCGTTTGGCACATGGGTGCCATTCCCAAGCTGCTGACCTGGGTGTCAGCTGTGCCCACCTCTTCACCAGCCGTAGAGAAGAGCCAGGGCAGAGCAAGGAAAAGCCTCCCTGAGCCGAGGTGAGTAAGTCCAGCCAAAGCCAGGCCTTGCTGGCCATGGGCTGAGCCCGCTCACACCGGGGCAGGGCAGAGAACACTGCCCTCCTCTGCCTCCTCCTCTGCCTCCTCCTCCTCCTCCTCCTCCTCTGAACAACGCAGGGCCCGGAGACCTTTCTCCTCCGGTCAGGGCGCAGCCTGGAAGCCAGCGTGGAGGGAGGATGAAAGCTCCTGCACCGATGGGAATATTGAATCAGGCAAAGCGGAGGGCTCAGGCTGGGTGTTGCCCCAACCCCGCAGGGGGCAGGCAGGGATGCGGGCGTATTTCGCCTGTTTCCCTATGGAAACGATGCTCATTCCCACCAGTTCGGCGTGTTCATGCGGGGGAGAGTCCCTCCCCCCGGCTGCACTTGAACCCATTGCCCAATCTCGCCACGTCTCCCGGAGGCGCAGGCATCGGCGGTATTTGCTCCCTCCACGGAACCTCGAGGGAGGCGAGGAAGCTGCCATGGGCACTGCCGCGGTCCCCGGGAAAGGCACCCACCGCGGCCCGACCCTTTACGAGCCCCCCCGGGAAAGCCCAGCAGGAACCGAGCCCCGGGAAAGCTCCCAGCGATGCTGTGCTCTGTCACCCTAGGGGGTCACACCCGGGGGAGGGCAGACCCACCACCGTGCCCTTGGCGAAGGTCCCTGCCCTAAACTGCACTGACTTCGCCCCGGGACACAGCCTGGGGGTGCGCGCGGCGAGGACGGAGCGGGGCGGAGGTGACCGCGGGACCCCGGCGGGGATGCTGCGTGGGATGGGGGGCAGAGACCGGCCGAGGAAGGGGAACGAGCTGGAGGCTGGAAACCAGCACAGGGAAGAGCAAGGAGGGGTATCCCCAAAATTGGGGCAGAGCGCGAGGCGCTATTAGCGGGCTGTGACCGAGGGTGGCAAGCGGCTAAGCGGGGCGGG
>VWZG01008302.1:1570276-1647952 GCA_013396735.1 Grallaria varia
CCCTGCCCTGCCCGGCAGAGCCCGGCCCCGCCTCAGCCTCCCCGCGTGGACTGTGAGTAGCGCGGCCGGCGCGCACCCTCCGCCCCCTCCCCGGACTCCCCGCCCGGGCTCCACCGCTCCTTGCCGCCCTCGCCCTCCCGGCTCTCCCTCCCCGCCCAGAGCGCCTCAGTGCCCTTCGTCAACCCGCCCGAGAGCCTGTGGGCCCCACAGCCCTCCTCTCCCTGCCCCCCGGCGGCTGCGGTGCCTCTAGCCCTTCGGTCCCACCGCTGCCCTGGCCCTGCCGCCGCTCCGCATCCCGCCCGGGCCCAGCAGGCCCTCCCCGCTGGGCGCTTGGCCTCCGCTGGGCACAGCCCCTCTGCCCCGGCGGTGCTGGGGCTCCTGCAGGGTCGTGGCCCGGCGCTGCTCCCCGTGTCGGGGACGGGGCTGTGCGTGGGGAGGGTGTCTCTCTCCGCCAGGGACCCCGCGGGCAGATATGGCCAGTGACGGCCCCTCCGTCACACCTGCTGGTCTGGGGCCTATCGCCAGCTCGTGGCTTTGGGCGGCTCTGTTTTCCCAGAGCGTGGGAGTGGGCCCACGGCACTGCAGCAACCTCCGGCTTGGCCTGGAGCAAAGGCCGTCGCTGGCCTGGGGGTTCAGGGGTTTCCTGCTCACAGTCCTGCAGTGGAGCCTGGCTTCCTGCACCGCTCCCTGCAGGAGTCTCCCAGGGGCTTCTCCTCGGTGCTGTCCATGGGCCCTGCCTGTGCCAGGCTCTGTCATTGCCAGGGAGGAGGTTTGAAGGTGCTCCCCTGCCTCACCCTGTGCCCGTCCCACCCTGGCAGGGAGCCCCGATGGACACGGGAGTGGAGCAGCACACATCCTGACCCCTGCCCCGTGCCAGCCCCCGGGACTATGGACGAGTGGAAGCCCAACCCTGTGGTGAAGCCCCACAAGAAGCGGAGCTGGTACCTGGCCTGGAAGTACAAGCTGATGAACCAACGCGCACTGCGGAAGCTGTGCCAGGTGAGCCACCTGCAGCTCTGCAGGGGATTAGGAAGGATAATCGATGGGATTTACGTGTTTATGGATCAACTGCATGGGTGGAAGAGTGTCTGCTGTCAGTCTGGGTGACCTGACACTCTGGGGAAGCACAACTTGTTCCCCAAGAAGCTGCCTTTGTGTGGAAGGGTCTGCCGTGTCTGACAGCTCCTTTCAGCTGCAAACGGACCTGTTGAGTGGCTGTGGGAGGAGATACAGTTATCCAGGTGGCCTTGGGACTCTTTCAGCTAGAAACCTGACTGATTCCTCCCCTCCTGGCTCTGGGCTCATGCCAAGTACTGCAGGGCTCAGCCTGTAGAGGGGAACCATTCTTGCCCTGTTTGATTTGCAAACCAAGCCTGGTATAAAGCATGACAGGTGGACAGAGAAAATAGGGCTTTGTAACAGGATCTCATGCCCCAGAGGCAGCTGGCGTCTGGGAAAGCTGCAGGCTTGGTTGCCTGTGCTAATCCTTGGCAGAGACGGTGTCCTGGAGTGTGTCTGGGGGTGTCAGGACAGGAAGGGTTTGACCCCATGGCAGGAAACCACAGAAAGGGGCCTTTCCTGAGAAGTCATGAAATCTGACAGTTGTTTTCTGTGGGAGGGAGCAGGGAAGGGTTTTGCATGTTCCCAGGAGGACAAAGGCTCGCTAGGGCTCCCTGGGGAAAGGGACTGCTCAGTGTTGTGTCTGATGGGGTTGTTTGAGGCTTGGGAATGGGTTTGGTCATCCAGGCAGATGTTGCTCAGCATGCAAAAGGCTGGAGCCTGCCCATGGTCATCTCTCTCCTTTGTGGCACTGCTGTGGCTTAAAACACAGATTAAAATTGGGCTTTAAAGAGGTAAACCAGAGCTGCAGGTGTGGAGTAGCCAGGTCTACAGCAGCTGAGTATCTATCAGCAGCTCTGACTGGGTCAGCCTTGCTAGACCCGGCTGCTGATCTTGTTTAGTGCAGACTTATGCCCTCTGGTCACTGGGGCTGCTCCCTCACATCTCCAGTACTGACCAGGGTGAAGGTCTGGGCAGGTTGGTCTGGTGGCCTTGCTGCCTTGCCATGAGCCTACAGCTCTGTTCTTGCCTAATTAAAAGTTTTCTGTGCACAGATCCCAAAAGATGCTCATACTCCTGAGTCAACAGCAAATTAACAAGCCAAAATGCCATAGTGACATTTATATCATGTTATGTTATTGCTGGTTTTCCATTTTCCTCAGTTACTCCTTGAAACTGTTTGGCTGCTTGCAGAGATAGCAGCAACATGTAGTTTTGGGGCAGCAGCTGGACAGACAGGGCAGGAGTCCTATTAGTGCCTCTCACCAAGGGCAGGCCTGTGTGTGATCCCAACCCCATATCAGACCACAGAGAATCAAGGGTCTTTGAGCTGATAAAGGCTCCGATCTTTAGGAAGCAAGCTGTTGTGGGGCTGAGGAGCAAGAGAAGGGTCTCGAAACCACCCAAAACCTGTCTCAGCACCTTTTGCCAGGTGACCAGGCTATGAGCAGCCTCCACCAACTTCTCCATTCCTCTCCCTTGGTTGCTGTGACATCTCTGTGCTGAGTCTTGGGATGCTCCAGGGAGGTTAGTAGGACCCTGAACTTGTGGTGGCTGAAACTGGAAAGCACCTGGTACGTCCAAAGCAGGGCTGGGCCAAGAGGCCAGAGCTGTTGAGCCATGGGATGAATCTGTCAGCAACATACATTTGGGCTTCTGTCGGAATTCTGCTGTGAGCTGGACAGGCCCTCCTGGCATGGAGGCTGGTGATGGAGCCCTGCAGTGATACTAACTTTGGGGGTAAGGGCTGCTCAGGACTTTGTGTCTTGAATCCAATGGCAAAGCTGTCCCTCACTGCTTGACTGCACAGGACAGTTTTTGGGCTCCCTTCTGGGTTACAAAGCTCCCTGGATCAAATAAAGACCAATTGTTTCAGTGGAGGTTTGACCTTTCAACCCTGCTTCCCAGGCCAGTATTGCAGCTCTAAGACCGTCCTCTTGGCTGTTGTCAGGCCTGTTCTTGCAGAAGGTAGATTATTTCCCAACACAAGATGTTCGTGGTCCAGGTGTTTACTCTCTGTTATTGTGAAGTAGTCTCTGCATTATGCTGTGTCCAAGTACCTGTAAGAAGACTGATATTGAGGAAGAGAGGAGCAAGATGCATTTAAGTAAATACAGTTTGTAGAAGTTTGTAGAAATGGTGTAGTCCATTGTCCTTCTTGGTCTGGGAGCAACAAGGCCATGAGTGATGGTGATGCTCAAAACAGGGCTACTTATGAACTGTTCCTCGGCCCCTGGACCTTCCCGCAGCCCTCTCTGTCAGCATCCTTGTGGGTTGCATTGAGGTTTGCTGTGGACAGTTAAGCTGCAGTTCTCTGCAGCCTGTTGTACAGTGCTGTTTACTGAAATCAGACCTCAGCTTCTTCCCTTCATTTTTTTTAGCTGCACAGCATCTCTTCTCCTCTGAATACCCTGAGTGCATCCTCTGGTTGCAGAGGGACAGATGAGAGTAGTGATGCTGCAGGAGAGGCAGAAGTTACGGTTCTCCTGGGAGCTGTATCTTTGAATTATCAAACTCTTTGCCTGTAGGGCCCCTCAAACTTGATGCAATATTTTAGCAGGAATCTGCTCACAGATCTGGAAGCAGGGGTATGTTGGAAGTGGGTTAATTCTCACATAAAAAGAAGGCAGTGCTCTCCAGCTGATGAATGCATTTAACCATAAAACTCGGTCACCTGTATTTTTTTCTCTGCTTTCCCTAGAAGAAAACAGGGAAATTGACAGATGCTTGTGATCCCTTTCAAGATCTACTTGGGGTGCCCTGCAGCCCCTGCTAAAGTGGGTTACAAATTGCTAACACAAAGCATCCTGCATTGCAGACGGGTGCTGTCCTCTTCCTGCTTGTGACTGTAATTGTGAACATCAAGCTGATCTTGGACACCAGGAGAGCTGCTTATGAGGAGGAAGAGGAGTCTGCTCAGGACTATGGTGAGGGGCAGCATCCTGTTGTGCTTTGAAAGCAAGGAAATTGGAGGGAGGGAAGTAATTTCCTTAAGTCAGGGCTAGTTTGTGACCAGATGCAACATGAAAGACAGGTCTGTGCATGTGGGTTTAACAAAAATTAATAGAACACTGTTCTTGTTCCTGTTGTGTCTACTGAGAGCTTCAGCACATTTGGCTGCAGAGATCTGTGTGGGCATAGACCTGTTGCCATTTTATATTTTCCCATACCTTCCATGCCTCGCATGGCTACTTGGGCTGGGATGTCTGGTGGGCATGGCCTTCTGGAGATCTGGCTCAGCTAGCACTGAGCAGGGGCAAGCTAGAGGTACCCTGACTGGTTGAAACTGGGCATTTCTCTGCTGTAGATGATGAGATGATGAATGTGGAAGTCCCTAGGCACCCTGTCAACAACAAGAAGGTCCTGGATGTCGAGGTGTACTCCAGCCGGTCCAAGGTCTACGTGGCCGTGGATGGGACAACGGTGAGTGATGGGAACTGCTGTCCCTGTGAGCAGAAGGGGGATAGAGCTGAATGGGTGAAGTTGCAAACAGCAGTGGTGAGAGCACTTCAGTGGTTGGCAAGGAAGTTAGGAGTGGATCCCCCTGCTGCCTCCAGGACTCTGGAATTATTCTCCTGTGTTGTCTTCTACTCTGGCACCCATCTCTGCCATGGGCAAAGCCAAAATGTACAGGAGAGAGATTTACCTCTTGTTCGGGGGCTCTGCTGTGCTGAATGGGCAGGGAATAAGAAGAAGTCTTAGCATATGATTCTCATCACTTAATCCTCTTGCAGGTCCTGGAAGATGAGGCTCGGGAGCAGGGAAGAGGGATCCACGTCATTGTCTTAAATCAGGCCACGGTAAAGTGTCCCCCATGTGTCTGCATTTGTCTTTCTGACTGGGCAGTTTGTCCTTGCTTTTGAACTGTTGGGTGCCTGAGGCTGGGGGCAGCCAGAAGGGAAGTCCCCAGATGATTTTTGTCTGTAGTTTGCAGAGCATGACGTGGTCACCCAGACTGTCCCTGCGGGGTTTCCCTTGTGCTGCCTGCTGTCCTGGCAGGGTGGGCAGGGGAGGAGTTGTGAGGTTGGGTGATGCTGTCCCATGAGCGTCAGTGCTTGAAGGCTTGTGGGTTGAGCTTGATTGGGGATTAACTCTCTGGCATACCGGAAAAGCCACTCCTTGTGTTGCTCAAGGAATGAGGCTTCAGGGCAGTTTTCCATAATTCTATGTGTCAGTACCATGTAGTATTTAAGATGCATCTGATGTTTGAATACCAACAGGGTCATGTGATGGCCAAGAGGGTCTTTGACACCTATTCTCCCCATGAAGATGAAGCCATGGTACTTTTCCTCAACATGGTTGCCCGGGGCCGAATCCTGATCTTCACCATTAAGGTATGTGACCCTCATAGCAAAAGCAAAAGTCATCTTGAGTCAGGATGCCCTGAAGCTCATCTGGTCAGTAGTCTTCTGAATGTCACTAGGCATTCCCAGTGCTAAATGTCACATCCCTGTGGGGCTATGACTCCCTGGCTGGATCACCTCCCTTGTCCTCTTGCCATCCCTTGTTGCTGCAGGTACTGCTGTGTGTCCAGCAAAGCAGGAGAGCAAAAAGCAGATGTGTCAGGGCCTGCAGCAATAAACAAGGGGTTACGTGGAGAATGGACATGAGGAAATACAAGGATGTGGTGGGATCCTTCTTACTCCTTATTCCAGACTTTACAGTGGTCCTGTGGACTGTGCTGGCTCTGTGCTGCTGCGTGACCAGCACTCTGCTGTTCTAGGTTTCAGGTTTAGCTGTGTGAAGTGTTGCTTAACACGTGGCCCTGCTTGAGAACATTTTGGTCTCAAGGAAACTGGAGCTTATGACTCCTCTGACCTCCCTGTGGGTCATGATGGAGCCACTAGCAGCTTTAGTGGTACAGAGACCTTGAAAGTTTCTGGCTGCAGTGGTTCAAGGGTCAGAGTGGGCCCTGTGCCTCTTTGTTATTGATGGGAGCCTTTTCTTGTCAGGAGCCAGACCTCACTTGCAGGGTTGTGTTTTGTTGCAGGATGAAGGCTCCTTTCACCTTAAGGACACAGCCAAGAATGTCCTGAAGAGCCTGGGGAGCCAAGTTGCACCATTCCTGAGCTGGAGAGACATGTGGACATTCGTGGGGAAGAAGGGAGGTGAGTCTTGCACAGACTGAGAGACTGTTTCTGGCACCTTTTTTGGGGGAGAAGCCAGGGGAAGACAAACCCAGCCTGTCCCCACGTCACTGTAATGAGTAGGAAACAAGTCACAGAGAGCGACAGCTCCATTCCTGGCTGGGGGATGGAGAGTATGGAGGCAGAGCATGTTCCTTCAGCAACTTGCCAGAGGCCAATGGGAAAAGGTGCCAAGCTGCCATGCAGGCTGACAGCCCCTGGTCATACCTTGATGGGCCCTTCCAGAGAGTCCTAACCCTGTGTCCCTGCTCCAGGGGAAGTATATGGGGAGAAGCATGCCAAGTCACCTGCCCTCTCGACATGGGGTGACGCTGTACTGCTGAAGACACAAGTTCACCTGACATCCGTGGAAGGTAGGAAGTACTCTGTGGTATCTCTGGGAGATGTCTGGTTTTAAGTCAAAGCTGTGGGTCTGTTAGTAAAATCTCAGGATGGATTTAAGGCTGTGTGAGATGGTGATGGTAACTTTTAAAATGGGTCCAGCTTCCCTTCTCCCTGCCTTCCTGGCAGTTCCAGGCATGATTTTTAAGAAGGATGAGGATGGAGAAGTGAGAACATGGTCTGGCCATTTGTCACCTCTCCAAACCAGACCTGGTCTGGTCTTTTTTGACTGTTGGCCTTGACCAACCCATTGCTGCTCAGGGAGGTCATAGGTGGGGTTGGGCTCTGAATGGCTCCTGTGGTGTCTGCCATCTGGATGTGTTGCTTATTTAGGGTACCATGGAGTGGTTTGGTGGTAGCTGAGCCCAAGGAGAGCTTTGTGTGTGGTAGCACAGCCTGGAGCACACAAGGTGAGGCCCTGGGGATGACAGATCTGTTTCTGCTCCTTGGTGCCTCCAGATGCTGAGTGCCATTGGCCTGACACAGAGCTGAACCGGCGCCGGAAGAGGTTCTGCAGCAAAGTAGAAGGTTATGGCAGCGTCTGCAGCTGCAAAGACCCCACACCCATTGAGTTCAACCCTGATCCCGTGAGTGCAGGGGAAGTGCATCCAGGGAAAGCTCCAGGAGGGAGGGCTGGGCTGGACCAGCTGTGTTTTGCAGCTCAGATGCAAAGCCCTGCTCTTAAGCACCAGCTGAATAGTGTAAACTGCCCCTGGGCAAGCCCATAGCCTTAGCAAAAGTAAGGTGAATACATGGGTGCAGGTGATAGTGGGGAAGGGGAGTTCCCTTGCCCTGAGCTCCTAGATTACCCTGACTGTAGGGATATCAGTGTAAGTACCTTTGGAGATGGAGCAGCTATCGTGGCCTTTGGGCTGCCCTTTGCACAGTGCTGAGGGGTTCAGGTGAAGGTCTCTAAGTGGATGCAAACTGGGATCTGGGAGCTGGGTCAGAGGTGGGGGGAAGGAGAGAAGCTGGCAGGATCTCCAGCAGGGATGAATGGTGTCCAGTTTGGTCGGTGTGGTCCTGAGCCAACAGTTCTGCTGTTTTAGCAGTGGGTTCCTACCCCTTGGATCCTGTTCTCAGTGCCATAGAATCAAAGCACCATTTTGGTTGGCATAGCCCCTCCCACACCACTCACACACATTGTTCTCTTCCAGCTCAAAGACAATAAAGTCTTTGATGTGCCTGTAGCTGTTATTGCAGGGAACCGCCCCAACTACCTGTACAGGTAAGCACTTCCAGGGGGCTCCTCTGCGCTTTGCCACAAGACCGGGCATGGCCCAGGCCCTTCCCTTTTTCCTGCTGGCAGGATCCAACCTCCTCCTGGGGTTGAACGAGCACCATGAGCAGACCTGCTTGGGCAGCTCCCTGGGTCCTTGGCCTTGGGAAAGCGAAGAGCCCAAGGATAATAGGTCCTGTTCCCTAATCGTGCTCACTTTCCCCCATCCCAAGGGATCTATACCCCTTTGCTGAAGGGCCTGTGCCCACTGGGGCTGTGCTGTGCTCAGGCCCCTCCATCTCTCCCCAGGATGCTGCGTTCCTTGCTGTCGGCCCAGGGTGTCAATCCACAGATGATCACAGTCTTCATTGATGGGTACTATGAGGTGAGAGCATTCCCAGAGATCCTGGTAGCCAGTTCCATGGTCCCCCAGCTGAGAATATGTGGTGCCGGCCCAGTCCTTGGTGGGTGACAGGTTATGATCCCCGTCACCTTTCCTCCCACTGTGTCACACTGTTCCTCATCTGGTCCTATACAAAGTCAGTCAGCTTAGCTAAGCCATGGGTGTGGATAAAGCTGCCTTGGCCTTTCCCAGAGCCCAGAGTTGGCCTCCCCGTGTCAGAAAGGGGTTGGTGTGCCAGAATGAGATGAGGTGGTCATACTGGGCTCTCCCTGTCCCTTTCTCACTTGATGAGCATCGTCAGCCCCTTGAGCAGGGTCTGGGTGTAACATCACCTGTTCAGCTCCCTCAAATGAAGAGGAACAAACCAGCCATGCCTGTCCAGCTCCACTCTCAGTAGGAGGTGAAGAGACCCAAAACTATGTGTTTTGACAAGGCTCCGGGCTTGGGGCTCATGAAAACTGGTGCCAGGTGGAGGAGAGCTGGCCTTTTAGAAGGAAACACCTTCCTCTCAGCTCAACCTTGTAAAGCCTTGGAGAATCCCACTGCAAGCCCTGGCTCTCTGGAGGGGAATGTGCTCTGGGAGAGGCATGTGGGATCTCAGTAGGTCTCAGGAGCTTGCTGGGCCTCATCTCTGCAGCATCCAGTGAGTTACTGTCTGGATGCCTTGTAATGGAGGCAGGGAAGGGAATGGGCTTGTTCCCTTGCAAGCCTCTCCCACCACTGCCATGTTGTGGGGCTGAGGGAGCTGGTTTGTTTATGCAGGCTCTTGCTGTACCTCATCAGAGTGGTTAAAGATAGCAGCATCCATTGCCATGGCAACTGGAACAGCATCCCTAAGCTACAAGGGGGCAGCCTGGATACTCATGCTGCCATGGTGGATACCAGGGAAAGGGGGAACAGTTGGTGCCATGGGAGCTCCTTCTCTCTTTTGTAGGAGGTGGGATGCACAGTAAGGGGATGGAGAAGGCCTTGGTGGGTCCTTCTTGGGGCAGAGATGTTTCAGTTCAAATATGAATTACTTCTGACCCCAATGCAGAAGTACTTGGTCAGAAAGGTCATTTTCTTGGCAACTGAAAGAGAAAATTGAGTTGTTTGTGGTCTTGCCATTAAGGAGGTACTAGGTGTTCCTGGCTATGCCTGTTTTCTTTCTGCACTGTCCATGGGGGACTGGGAATTTGGGACCTCTCAGATATTCTGGGATACAACTTTGGGTCTGCAAACTAGCAGGGCTAAAAGAAACTCATGGCTATACTTAAGAGTTGAAGTGCCAAGAGTGTTTGACCAGTTCTGTGTTGCAGGATCTACAGCACAGCATAATTTTGAGTCTCAACTTGCCCCCAAGAAGGGTCCACATGGAGTGGATGTTCTTCTTGTCTTGGGGAGCTGACACTGGCAGAAGGTAGGAAGAATGACCCACACACTGGAGCTTTGTACTTTTCCATTGCAGGAGCCAATGGATGTCGTGGAGCTGTTTGGCCTCTCAGGAATACAGCACACTCCCATCAGCATTAAAAATGCCAGAGTTTCCCAGGTGAGAGAGCTTTCCCCAGTCCTGGGACAGTTATTTCCAGGGATCTGGGATAGTATTTGAGGGGGGCAGGCTCAGCCCCAGATCTGTGCCAGGATGATGCTAACACAGACAATGGATGTCTTTTCTTGTAGCACTACAAAGCCAGTCTGACTGCAACCTTCAACCTGTTCCCGGTGAGTGAGACCACTACAGCACAGGATTTCCCTGGCATCTGTGATCCCCATCTCAAAGGAGCTGGAGTCAGTCCTCTGGGGCAGGGAACAGCACAGGCAGGGGACACTGCATGTGTCTCAGCTCTGTCTTCTTCATCTCCATCCTTCTGACGTTCTCCTTGCCTTATAGGATGCAAAATTTGCTGTGGTTTTGGAGGAAGATCTTGACATTTCCGTTGACTTCTTCAGGTGAAGTTATGGGTTTCTGTGTGGGTAGACCATTTCCTGAAAGCTGTCTGGCTGCTCAGGAGAGGCCAGATCCCTGCCATGCTGTAGCTCACTTATCTGAGGCTGAGCAGTCCCCAGGCAACAGCCATAACTGAGCTCTGCCCATAAAATCTTGAGTCCACTGTCCTGGCACTCACTGCAGGGTGACTTCAGGGTTGGGGATCTCTTCCTGGTTTGGTTTTTGGGGCCACTGATCCATTTTGTGCACACATGGTTGGGGCTGCCCCATAGCAAGAGGACAGGGCAGTGTCTAATAGGGCTCTTGTTTCTCCTTAAGGAGGAAAGGCTGATGAGCAGGAGACAATGTTGCCCCCTCCCAGTGGTGAGCTGCAGCTTAATATGTGTGAGTGCTCCTCCCTTGGTCTCACACGACCATCAGCTACCTCAGGCCAAGAGCTGGGATAAGCAGTCCCAAGAGTTGGGGGTGGCTCATCCCTTCATGGAGAGTTTGCCTTGGTTTTCATGGTAGAAGGGTGTTTGACTATGGACCGATCAACTCTTTTGCCAGCTTTCTGAGCCAGTCAATACACCTTCTGGAGGAAGACGAGAGCCTGTACTGCATTTCAGCTTGGAACGACCAGGTGGGTCAGGGAAGGATGGTGGAACAGGGCCACTTCTGCCCTGTCTTGTTCCCATGTTAGGTTCCATCTTTAAAGCAGGGCACCCTAAGTGTGTCTGTCTCCCCAACACTGGGCTCTTCAGAATTATCCCTGCAAATCACCATGCTGTCTATGCCTGTATGTTTCCCACTGACTGTTCCCTTCTTCCCATGCCAATAACCTTAGTGGAGCACGATGTCTCCCTTTTTGGTGGGGTAGGGGGTGGAATCAGGGTGTTGAACACTCCCCATAATATTGCAGGGCTATGAGCACACAGCTGAGGACCCTTCGCTCCTGTACCGTGTGGAGACCATGCCAGGCCTGGGATGGGTGCTCCGGAAGAGCCTGTATAAGGACGAGCTGGAGCCAAAGTGGCCAACCCCTGAGAAGGTCAGTACCCTAGAGGGATCCTGTCTTCTGCACCCCCATCTCTGCCCATCAGCAGTCCGTGATCTTCACCCAGTCTCTGTGTGTACAGTTCTTGGAAGGGCTATCCCTGGGCTTGTACTGGGAAGGGTGCCCAAGCACAATGTATTTGGGACATTCTGGATGCACATAACCAGCCACAGAGCTGGCAGGAACAGCCCAGGGAGGCTGGGTCTAAAGGGGCTGGACCTGGTGTGGGCACCCAGAAAGGTCCCTGGATGGCCACGCTACCAAATCATGTCCCCAGACTTGAGTGTGAGTGGCAGTTTCCCCTCTCCAGCTCTGGGACTGGGACATGTGGATGCGGATGCCTGAGCAGCGGAAGGACCGGGAGTGCATCATCCCTGACATCTCACGCTCCTACCACTTTGGCATCGTGGGGCTCAACATGAATGGCTACTTCCATGTGAGTCCCCAGGTCCCATCCCGGTGCTGACCTCTGACTTGGACACCTTTCCAGGTGGTGGGATGCTTGAGGTCATCTCCGAGTACTGCTGACTTGTGATCAAACCCAGTTTTCCTTCCCTCCCTTCTCTCTTCCTCTCAGGAAGCCTATTTCAAGAAGCACAAGTTCAACACAGTTCCAAATGTCCAGCTTAAAAACGTGGAGAGGTGAGTGCTGGTCAGAATGAGATCTTGATGAAACAGTTGCTTGACCTGACCCTTGTCTCTTTGTGCTGGACTCATCTCCCTTCCTTCTGGAACAGCCGTAACCTGATGTATCAGCACACTGGCCTCTGCTGGGGAATCCTGGTGGGCGTTTTCGCAAGGTTGGGTTCGGCTACCCCATGCTCTAGGTGGACATGTTGAAGGTTCATATTTTTGCTGCCACATCTCCAGGATGTGTGGCAGTCCCTGCTTTCCAATTGTTGGTTCCAGCCTGCCTTTAGTGTTACACTGGGGCGGTCTTAAATTTGGATCATTTTGGGTGTTTCTTGCTTATTAAACTGGTTCTTCCCTGATCTCTGCATTCTTTCCTCCTCCAACAGCTTGAGGAAGGATGCCTATGAGACTGAAATTCATCGACTCCTGGGGTAAGTGCCTACAGGAAGGTTAGGAGACCACAGGGTACTGGGTGAACTGACCAGGACAGAAAGAAGGGTGGAGGTGGCCCTGGTAGCCCTGGTGTGTGTCTGAAGTACTCTGCAGTGGGAACAGGGAGGAGGTGGGGTTCCCCTCTTACTCCCTGTTCTGTTTCCACAGTGAGGCTGAGGTCTTGGACCACAGCAAGAACCCCTGCGAGGACTCCTTCGTGCCCGACACTGAAGGCAAGGTTTACGTCATGTTCATCAGGATGGAGCAGGAAGCAGATTTCACCACCTGGACTCAGCTTGCCAAGGTGAGGCCCCTGACATGGCTTGTCCTCAGCCCTGCACTGATCTCTGCATCGCCAGGAAACACCTGGTTGTCACTCTTGGGTTTGCCCATGACATCAACACAGCTCAGCAAATGGGTTCTTGCTGGGTGATGTTAAAGCTCCTGGTGTGGCTGGAGGGCGATGCTGCCCTGCACTGCCCCAGTTTTGGGGTGCAGCCCTCTCTGCCATGTCTTGGTGAGGGCAGGAGTGGTGGCTCTTCCCATGCCAGGGGACACCTGGCCCTGGTGTCTGTCCCCAGGCTCTGATGCCTCTTCTTCCCACCCAACCATCCTAGTGCCTCCACATCTGGGACCTGGATGTCCGTGGGAACCACAAAGGGCTGTGGCGGCTCTTCCGCAAGAAGAACCACTTCCTTGTGGTGGGGGTCCCTGCCTCCCCCTACTCGTGAGTATCAGGGACATGAGAATCTCAGTAATCCCCCATCTTCATGGCACTGTCTCTGCCTGGCACACTGCATCATCCACTTCTGTCCCAGCCCAGTCCTGGGGGGACATCACCCCCTACTTCTTAATCAGCATGGTGGGAGGGGGACAGGATACATTCCCGGGGCTGGAGGATGCTCCTGTGGGAAGATCATGCCAGGCAGTGCTGTTGGGAATTGGGGTCCTGAGTGGGACCACCACCCCTGCCTGCTCCCATCCAGACCCCTCAACTGCAGGTCCAAGAAGCCCTCGTCGGTGACACCAATCTACATGGAGCCCCCTGCCAAGGAGGAGGGGGCAGTGGCAGTGCCAGCGGTTGCGGCAGCAGAACAGACGTGAGACTGGCAGCTGGAAGTGAAGGGAACTGGGGGAAGACAGAGACCCCCACAGTGCAGAGTTGGCAGCAGCTCTCAGAGGCTGATGACTGGATACAGACTCCTATTTTGGGCTGCAAAATGAGATCTTGGGCTCCTTCCAGCCCCCTGTTGTGGTCTCCCTCTCCCTCACACCGGACAGGGTCTTTCCCTGTAGATATGTCACTCCCATCCCAGGAACTTTCATTTTTTAACACAGACACTTTACTAACGCTGCTCCTTTTGCCCCCTGGCTGGGCAAGGCTGGAGGAAGGAGGTGCTCAACTGGAGCCTAGAGGGGGCATCAAGAAACTCCTCTGCTCCCCTTTTTGGCTCCGAAGTCCTGAGAAGGCAGCGTGGTGCAAGTGCTGCAGCCTGCCAGCTGGATGGTATTTATTAACTCTTACCTAGCTGGCTCTGTGATCACAGTGGTGAAGAGGGGATATTTCAGCATCTCTTCTGTTACCTGCATGATGGATGCACCTTGAAGACTGTATGCAGGGTTGGACAACTTCCTGCACAGTGGCTTTGCTTTGTGGGCTGCAGGTACTGGTGCAGCCCATCTCAGAGGCAAAAGGAAATGCTGAAAAGGAGCTGGGCTTGCTGCAGACACATAGGGGATACCCCCTACCCAGCATGAGGGCAGTCAGTTTTGGAGCTGGATGACTGTAGTTGGAAGTGGATCAGGCTGTGTTGCGGCCCAGACCATCCTCACCCACCTTCTCTGTGGGGAGCAGCTCTGCTCCCGAGTTGTGGGAGAGTGGGTGAAAGTGCCTTGCAGAGCAAGATGGGAACAGCCAGTGGCCATCCCTCTGGCTGCAGAGGCAGGATGGGGTGAGATGCTGCACTATGTCATGGACCTTGCCTGTGGTACTGTAACTACCCTGTCTCCCCCTCTTCCCAGCCCAAGTATTCCCTGCTTCTGCTGAAGGCAGAGGGAATTTCTTCTGAATCCCCACCCTTACCATGGTACGTTGCTAGCAGGGAAGCTATGAGCTGATCTAGAATGGGCAGGCTGGCTCTCCCGCTGTGGTACACCCCTCATGCAGAGGGAGAGGGAAGGGGTTACTGTCCCCCCTTCCGTGCCTTAGGAAGGACCCCAGCGCCCCCTCTCATTCCCAGCCACTCGGTACTAATGTCCCCCCTGCCCCTGGGGGTGCAGTCCTGGTCCCCTTGCTGAGTACACATCCCTGTCTCATCCATGCAGATCTGTTCTCTGCTGATGTCCCCCAGCCTCAGGCAGGGATGCAACACTCTGGCTTGCCTTTGGGAGAAGGAGTTGCTTCTCATCCCTTTCCCTGAGGTCAGAGAGGCTTTTCCCCTTCATTTTCTCACTGTGAACTGAGCATCGGGGTCTACACTACACTAACTTATTTATTTATTGCTTCTGGGAAGGGGTGGGTAACAGGAAAGCGGCATGGAGAGCTGGCAGCCCTCAGCTTGGGCAGGGGCACTCGTTGGAGGTTTGTCTCTTGTCCACCTGGCTCCTTCCTCTGTTCCCTTCCTTCCTCCCTTGCCCACAATAGGAATGAAAAGTTGCAAACCAGGGAAATCTCTCTGGCCAAGGTGATCCCAGTGTGAACACAGTGCAGCTCTAGCGTGACTGCAGAGACTCTGACCCGTGTGGTCCCTTGCATGCCTGCCCTGGCAGCAGGAACGGGATATATGCAGGAGGGGAACAGGAGAGTGCAAGGTGGCATCCTTGAGGGCTGCAGTACCAGTCTGGGTTCAACCCTGCCCTCCTCCACCATCCCCAGCACTGCCCTTCACTGGGACTCCCTGCTGGCAGTCAGTGGGAAGGAGGCCCCTGCGCTGGTCCTCGGGGTAAAGCAGGTCTTTTCAGAGTCATGAAAAAGGGACTTGGCTTCTTTCTGGGAAAAGTAGCTTCCCATGCCCTGCTTTGGAAAAACTTCCATGGCTCTCCACTGCCCTTTCCTTAGCATCCCAAGGCCCAGTTTCTCTTCCCCCTCAGAATAAATGAGCCCCCTTTCCCTTTTCTGGCAGGGCTCAGGCTTGGCTTCTTCCCAGCTCCCCTTGGGGCCAGGGAAGGTGGTCCTAGGGATAGGGAATGGCTCAACACAAGTTCCCTTCTCCTCTGGTGTCAGCCCTGCAGTGACCGGGGGGCTGTGTCTCCCTGCTCTCAGCGAGAGCAGGACTTAGCTGGTGGTTGTCAGGCTCCCCCCTCCTCTGCACACCACGATGGGCCCACTGGGTGCTGTTCTCCATCCCTCTCCCTTGCCCCAGCAAGGCTCCGTGGTGGCAGCCGTGGCAGGGCTGGGTGTGTGGGCATCACCAGGGTTTGCCGCTTTCTGAATCGAATTATTTTTTCAAGAGTAAACATTGCAAAGCTGTTGAGCCTCGTGTGTTTCATAGCCAGCCTTGCGTGTGGTCCAGGGCCAGGTTCCCTGGCTCTGGGGTCCTGCCTGGAAAGGACAGAGCCCTGTCCGCTCTGGTGTCTGGCTCTTCCCTGTGTGGCGCAGGCCTAGCCCTGGGGTAACAGTGGCCCTGGGCTTGTGCCAGCAGAGGTCCTCTGTGCCGTGCCACACGGTGCCAGCGTGGCTGGCACAGGTTTGTGAGCTGTTTTTCTCCTCAAACTTTATCACTTCAATCTCCAGTCCAGCAAGTGACGGAAACTCTGACGAGCTGCCTGGTGACTCTCTTGGCATAACCAGCTCCCGTATCCCAACACCTCCAGCTGCTGTCCCCTCGTGACCATTCTAAATTTCTGCTCCCAAGTGGCAGGTAGCCTGGGGAGGACTAGGGATGTACCCATTTGGGGGGCAGAGACTACAGGACCTAAATGAAATGGCAGTGGTAAAGTGTCAGCCACCAGCATGGACTGGCTGCAACCAGCATCCCCGACTGGCTGCTTTGCACTCTCCCACCTGATCCCTGCAGCCAGGCTGGGCTGCCACCACCTCCCCAGGACCAGGCACAGCTTTCTGGGGGTCACCCCGTTGCCAGAAGCTTTTTTCCTGGCCCCAGGGGCTTGGCTTGGCGATGCTGGAGGGGCTCTCACCTCCTGGCAATCTCCCCAGCTGCCTCCAGCCAAGGCCAAACCCCAGGGCGCTGAGCTGCTGCCAGGGCACCACAGGGAAGGGTCAGGCTGCTGGGTCTGATTGCCCATGGGCAGAGCCCTGCAGAGTGATGTGGGCTCGGCTCTGACACCCACCACGTTCTGCCCACCTCAAGGTGCCCGTATGTGCAAACTGCTGTGTTTATAGGAGTCTCCCTCGTGAAACAGAGGCATGCTAGAAACAAGTTAACCCACTGGAAGTGGGAGGACCTGTGCCAGACTGATGGAGAGCCTCAGCTCATTGCCCTCAGGTGATGGTGATGCCAAGATTCCTTGCCCAGGGGGGTCAGTCCCAGGGAGCTTGTTAGGTGAGTCACGTCACTCCCCATCCTGCCCTTTTTTTGGGGTCCCACTCACTTCCCAGCTGGCCAGGAGCTGGCTGGGTGACTGGCCCATTGCCTGCCCTCTCTGGGAAACCCAACCCCCTGATTCCTACATCTCAGCTCCACGTGGCACCAGCTTTAGCACATGCTGCCCAGTCTGTGGTTCTCACGTCTCACCCAGCCCCCTGCAGCCCCCCCAGCCAGGCCTGCCTGGCTTTGTGCAGCCCTACAAAGAAGAACCTGTCTGAGCTGCTCCGTGTCCCAGGAGCTGGCTGATAATTAAACAAAAGGAAAATAGCTTTGGCAAGAAACTTGACCTTTCCAGAGCTTGTATGGGGTAGGGAGTTTTGCATAATTTCTGGTGGTGTTTATGCGTTACGGGTTTTTGTCAGATATCTCTATGCTGTGGAAGCAGGGAATCCCCATGCTCCATTAATGGGCTGGTATGTTGTGAGACCCTTCCCATGGCACATCCGTCCCTCTGTGCCCCATAGACAGAAGGAAACACCCTCCAGCCAGATCCTCTCTAGGATGGAGAGATCTCAGCACTAGAGGGATTCTGGGTGTGCTGACCCCATCCCCTTCCCTGCGTGGGAGGGAGTCGATGTCATGCCCAGGCTGCTTGCATCCAAGCTCAGGAAACCAATCCTAAATGTTCAGCATCCTCTGCCTCATAAAAAGTCCTGTAATGCCAAGGTGCCCAAACTGCTGTGAGGCAGAGGCTCTGCTTGGCTTCTCCCTTTGATCCCAGCTGGGGGTGGGGGAGTGGGCAGGGTTCTTCCCCTGCACCCAGCCCATCCCTATTCCTATTCTCTACTGTGCCTCCTGATACTGGGCTGCTGCCTCCTGTGCCCACACCCAAGGTTGGTAGCGAATTAATCTTCAACTGGGTACCCAGAATTGTTCCCATGACGGTTATTGTCCCATGTCCTGTCCAGCACGGCATTAATGATTAACACCCCCGTTCAATGTTCCTGCCTGCTGCCTTTTGAATAGCCCTTGCCTCGCCTTCTCTGATAGCCCCACAAATAATCAGGGCAAGGAGCTGCCTAGAAAGCACCCTTGGGGTTGGGTCAACACTCAGGATGGTTTTTCTCTGTGGCAGGTAGAAGTAAGAGGAGAAGGGGAGCCAGGGAGGAAGGCTATGCCAGGGTGTGTGCACTGCCTCACTTCTTCCCCTGGGCCAGCCTGTGCCCTTCGAGGATGTCCTCTCCTCCCTAATCCAGGAACATCCTGATGAGGCTGTTGCAGGCAGGGGAAATTCCCCACAGATGGCACTCCTTGGGCAGCTGATGCCAGATGAGTTTGTTTTTGCTTCTTATTTACTTCCTTTATCAGTACAAACGCAAAGAGGTGCAATTCCTCCTTCCTCTCACGTACCTGTTCCCATCAACACTAATTCCCAGGCAGGAGAGGGCGGCTCCTTTCGTAAATCACTGAGTGCAGAGCACTGGTTACCCCTGCCAGCACAGACCCCTGTGCCACCCAGGGTTTGGCACATGCTGGTGAAAAACGCACCCTACAAATCTCCTGGGATTTTGGCCCATGTGTGACACCCATCATGGCAGGGCAGTGGCTGCACAGGCACCCCATGGGGCTTCTGGGGTTGTGAAAGGCAGCTCTTCTGCTCTCCCCATGTGTCTGGAGGGAGGTAGGGCACAACCCAAGGACTAGGGAGCACCAGTGGGTGCGTGGCTGAGGACAACACTGACCGGGCTTTGGCAGGCACAGGGCACTGTGTAACTGCTTGCCCAATATCCCTGCAGGGAGACTTTACCCTCCTGCCCTCCCTCACCCTCTGCTGCAGGTGGAAAAGGAAAGTCCCCACCCTGGCACACACCCAGATACTCCAGCTGTTCAGGCAACTTCTGACATCTTCAGAGGGGCAATAAAGAAGTTTCTGTTTGCTAATACATGTCCTTGGGGACATTTCGATCTTGTGCTTCCATGGCACAACTGTCAGATTCTGGGACGCCAGACAAGTCTAAGGGGTAGAAGATGCAGAGATGCCTGGTGGCACCCACGTGGGTTGGTGGGCTGGGATGTGTCCCAGCGCTGGTGATGGTAGAGGATCTCCTCTGAAGAGCCCAAAACCTCCAGTAGTGCTTGGGCAGGGGGAGAGCAGGGGCACAGTGGGGGCAGAGAGGAGGCTGTGCCAGTCTGGCTTACCCTTCACTGCTGCAGTTTCAGCTGCCAGGGCAGCCAAGAGCCAAAAAGGGCAATTGGGAGAAATACCATCCAGGAGGAGAAACTGGTCCTTCGAGTTTTCCCAGCAGGTAGAGGGAAGGGACAAAGCTGGTGGTTGCACGGTTATTGACAAAACTCAGTGCCACAGAAAGAGCCTGTCCTGTCCCACTGAAACCCCACGGGCAGGATGAGGAGTGAAGACAGAAGCCATTGGCCTGCCAGGCACTGCCCCCAGGCCCACTCCGCCCCACAGGGGTGATGGTAGGAGGATATATGCCAGGAACCAGCTTTGCAAGGCAGCCCCACTAAGAGGGAACAGAGGAGGACTTGGCCAGGAGTGCCACCTGGCTCCTGGGCACCACATCACCTCTGGGCAGGGCTCTGGGCAGCACCAGGCTCAAGGTGGCTCCTGCATCCATTGAGAGGGAAAAGAGGCATAAAAGCCCTGAGATCACCTATGAGATGGCAACAGTTTATGGTGGAACTGGGGCCTTCAGCTATCCAGTGAAGACAAGGCTATTTTCTGGCAGCTTCCCCCCAGTCCCTGCTGTGGGGCAGGGCCAAAACCCATGTTCCCAGGGCTGAGCTACTCAGGGTGGGGAGCAGGTACCTGTGCCCATCCCACTCCCACCAGGATGCTGGATGGTGCTGGGGAGATGCCAGATCCCAAAAGGCCACAGCAGTGCCTTGGTGCAGCCCCATACCTGGCACAGGAGCTGATAAGAGGGTGCCATGGCAGGCACGGAGCAAGGCAGTGCAGGGGGAGGCTGTTTGCACACTGGCCACCCGCCCCACTGTTAATCACCCTGGCCTTCAGCACCACCTTCCCCCAGTCCTTGTTCTCACCCCCACAACCAGGAAGCCTCATGTCAAAAATGGAGGGAAGCAGCCCTTGGGAACACCCACCACCCCCCAAACCACCCACCCTGGCCTTGCTTTTGAAATGGGAAAACTGAGGCAGGGCAAGCAGATCCTTAAGGGCAGAAAAGGAACAATGCTGAGGAAAGAGGGTGTCTGGAAACCCCCACAGCCCACCCATGGCCCCCCATCACCCCCACACCTAGAGGGACTGCAGGTGTACTACACAGAGAGTGTGGGACAATGCTGGGGAGGGAGATGCTCAGAGTTGAGGCTGGTGGGATCCACCCCTCCTCACCCCCACTGCAGATTCCTGGGGCTGATGGGGACACGGGAACCCCCAGAGCCAGCCCTGCCTTTCAATCCAAGCTGTTGCTTATTCCATGAACGGGTTCTTCGAGCAAGCAGTAGCTGTTGCAGAGGGCAGGTGGGTGTGAGGCTGCTGATGGCCCCCACCGCTCCCCATCTGTTGTGCAAACACTGGGCTGCTTGTTTCCAAGCACCTGAGCAAAGGAGGAGTCGCAGGCAAGGAGGGCAGGCAGGCTGAGGGCAGGGCTGTGCTGCCTGCAAGGACCTGGAAGGAAAGGTGGGGGAAGGCAAGGCAGCTCCCACCTCTGCACTCCCCTGGCAGAGGGTATTTATTAGAGGCAGCACTAAGATCAACTCCAGAAAATAGGGGTTTTTTTTGTCCAAGATGAAAAATTTATTTGCATTTCTTTATAGCCTGGAGAGGGGCTCAGTCATGAAATGACAGGGCCAGGGACCACCAGGGCTGTCTTCATGCCAGGGCAGAGGCAGAGACCAGCCCGCCCCTCTTTTCAGGGGACCGCACAGCAACAGGGTCAGGGCTGGTAGAAAACGGGTGCAGGGGTAGACATGTCCCCCTGTGAAGGGTCAGTTACCACCGACAACACCTTGGCCCCAGTTCAACAGAGGGATGCAGGGGAACATAGAGCAGCTCCCTGCCCTGCCAGCTCCCACTTAGGTGCACCGTGGGTACCATGTGGGAGAGGTACAGTGACTGCCTGCAACTTTATCAAGGCATTGCTGTGCCATTGCCAGATCAGTAGCCCTGAACAGCCCCTGTGCTGCTTTATCTCCTGCTGACATGAGCTAAACAGACCAAGCAGCTTCTCCCACCCCACTCCCCCCGTCCAAACCCACCCCAAATCACTATGTACAGACTCAGTGTGACATATCAGTAAAAAAATATACACAAACTCTACAGATCCCAGCTCAGTAGATCAAAGTACAGCTATAAATCACAGTGCATAGGACAGCATCAGACCCAGAGAGGGATGGGCTCCCCCTGAGAGCATGGCACACCACAGGTATATCCCAGCATGGCCAGGGGGGCAAATCATCTTCCTGTCTCATGGGGTCATTTCTCATCCAGCCGACAGTACAGGTACATGGACACCGCCATGGCCGCAATCTGGGGGTGACAAGATGCAAGTCAGCCCCCCTAAATGTGCATCTTCCCTCCCCCTTTCCAACAAGGGTTGGAGTCACAGCCCACCATTCCCAGTGCACCAAGGAGGAAGAGCTGGATATGCCCAGGGAAAAAGGCTCAGTAGCCTGGAACAAATGGTGCTCTCTGGGGCTGTACCAGCCCCCTCAGCCCCCCAGGCTGGTCCCAGCCCCACCACTCAGCTCCAGGTACAAGGAAGAGGTAACACAGCAGTGCTCAGGCACTCACCTCCAAGGCAGCAATGCCAGCTGCCACGCCACCCGCCACTCCTGCATTAGTCCTGATTTCTTCCAAGATCTGGTCAAAACAACCCTGCAGGAAGCAACCACACAGGTAAGGATGAGCCAGAGGGGGTGATGCCCCAACTGTCAGCACACAGCATCCCCCAAAAGGCAGGTTGGCTTCTCCAACCCAGAGCACACAGCCTTGGAGAAGGGTCTGGGGGCTTCAGGGGGCAACTTGGCCACTTCTCAGGTCACATACTAGGGGGAGAGGGAGCAGAAGAGGAAAGAAAGGCAGGGAAATCACCCAAAAAGGCACAGTTCTGGGTGCTGGGTTCAATCTCAACACCAGGTATCCCCATCCTGCTTCCTTTAGGACCAGAGCAACAGTAACAGCTTTGCTGATCTATATCAGAGACAAGCCAAGGCCACCACAGCATCCCCCCAGGAGTTAAAGCCCATGTGACCACCATGTCCGGAGCTGGAGCTAGAGGACAGGTCTCCATCCCTGTGCCCAGGCACACCCCAAATCAGGCTCTGCCAGAGGGCAAGGCCACCAGTGTGTCCATACCGTGACGTTCTTCTGTGCAGCGAGCATGACATTGCAGGGCTGCACCATATCACAGCACTGCGGGGGGTAGGTCCCATGTGTGTTATACCAGACAGAGTCATTGAAGTCTGTGTAGTTATTCAGGCCACAGCAATGGACCTAAGAGGGAGAGAGAGATAGGGATGGGGAGAGCATCCTTCATGTCTCCCTCCAGGCTCTGACACAATCTGGACCCCACTGCCTCATGGAGGTCACCACCCAGATCTGGCAGGGTGCTCAACAGTCATCCTGGGAGCAGGGGTTTGCCCCACACACCATCACATATATCTCTCACCCCAGCCATGGGACCCAAGCAGGTAGTTCCCAGGCACCAGTGAAGCTGATGAGGTAGTGACAGATCAGCACATCCAGGACTGTGATGGTGTTCCCATTCCCACCCCAGTGGCCCACCCAGGTGCACACGTCCAAGCTTGTGTTGGGAGGCTGCTGACACACAGGTGAGGGTCCCAGGGCTCAGCACACCTTTGTCATGGTGGTATTCCAGATATGTGTGAAAGTGTTGTCCACCCCATACTTCTCCTTCAGGATAGGGGTCACCACAGCTGACAGCAGAGACTCTGCCTGGAAGAAGGTGCAGAAAAATACCATCAGAGAAGGTCCTGGGGAGCACCACAGAGTCAAGCACCCCCATTCTGGTCTCAGCCTATGGGGAGGAGGCTAGCAAGACCCAGCATGGCCAGAATTATGTCACACCGTGTCCCTTTGACCCACAGAGAATTTGGTCCCTTCCCCACTAACCAGTACTTTATGGTACCAAGGTCACTTATGACCAGTGAGTCATCTGATAAGCAGTGTTAAGTGAGGGAGCCAGGAATGACGTTTTCCCTGCAGCTGACTTCTCTAGTGCCTAATGAGGCAGTCACCTTTCTCCCCAGGTGGTTTCTCAGCTGCCTAATACCAGGTTGAGTTTGCTCAGCATTAGGCACCAGGGACTTCCTCCCCCATAGAGCTCCCACCCTCAGAGATGGGGAGGAGTCAAGCCTAAGCTGATAATGGACTGAGGGGCTTGAGAGAAAGAAGTGGGCAAAATTGCCCTAAAAAAATGAGGGTTATAGTACAACAGGAATCCCTGATCCCACCACACTCAGCCCAGACAGGCTACTCCAGCCTGCCCATGTAGCTGGTGCCAGAAGCAACCAACATCCCTTCCTCCTGCAGCAGCTCCCATCCCTCAGCTTCCCCATCCAAGGGCAGTGTTGCCAACCCAGGTCTCCTGTTTTCCTCAGGGGTAGGACAGGTCCAAGATCAGCCCAACTCAAGATTCAGGTGTACCACTCACAAGACCTGTGTAGACCAGAGCCACCACAGCAACAGCAACTTCGGCAATGAAGATGATCAGCACCACTGAGAAGAACTAGGATACAGCAAGGGGAGGGAGGTCAAGTCAACAGACATAATCCTCAGGGGCCCCAGAAACCCAACTCTTTCCCCAGGGCCACAGGACCTCAGGGCTCAAGCCCTCCTGGCTCATTGCCTTCAGCTTTGCTCCAGCCCTCCATCTGCATGGGGTTGAGCTCTCTGGACACACTCCAAGAGAAACCACTGCTCAGCACCACATCCTGCTTCCTCTCACCCTTTTTCTCTGGGCAGAGCTTGAGTCCAGCACTGCCTTCCCAAGGTCCACCCGGACTGCCACACATGGAAACATCCACAATGAAATCATGTCCATCAGATCTCCCTCACCATAGACGCAGCTCAAATGAGGCTTAATAAGGAGGTAAGTTGGGTCCATACCATCATCAGGAGACACTTGCTCTCCTTCTGGGCACCATAGCACCCAAGGAAGCCGATCACCAGCAGGATGGAACCAATGACGATGAGAACGTAGCTCACATTCACAACCTGCAGGACGCTAGAGGAGAGTGTCCCGAATATATCTATGAATGACTCTCCATCCACTTTGACCCAGATGCCAACTCCTAGGAGGGTCCCGCCGGCGAGCTGGGAGGAGAAAGGCAATATCAGCTTCCACAGAGACAAGAGATTTGGGGAAAGTCCTGGCACAGCTATTTCTCTCCTCTGCAATTTTTCACCATACCAAAGCAAGACTTCATGGCACTGCGGGCACCCCCAGGGCATTGCCACCACACACAGGGGGGTGGCCAGATGGGTCAGTACCCTGAAACACACCCCACCACCAGCACATCCCCCATGTGGTGTCACAGCTGCTCGTTTCCCCAGCCCGAGGGGTTTCAGTGCCAGCAGCAGGGCAGAACGTTCCATGCAGGGCAGTCAAGCCAGCAATGCCACCAGCCCTGCTGTGACCCTGGAGGAGCACACGTGGCCAATTCAGACACTAGCCACTATCACTCTGCCACAAGTTTCTCCATCCAAGGCAGTTGCCCACCCACCTGGAGAAGCAGCTGAGCAGCGCCCAGGCACTCCCACACTCCTGGGCAAAGTCAGCTCCAGGCTGCCTCCAGTCTGTCCCAGCCCTGCCCTCTACCTGCCTGACCTTCCCTACCACTCCCAAATCCTAGCAGGAGCTTTAAGGAGGGAGCGTTTCACCAGTGCAACCCTGGAGGCTCTGCACCCCTTCTTTCCCAAGGCTGTATCCTACTACATCCCCTTCCAGGTGATTCCATTGTTCCTGCAGAGCCGGGGCTCTCCGGAGCTCCATTCCCCTTTGTCCTGTGTAGGGGCAGAGCCTGCATGTGCTCTGGAAACCCATAATGTTCAAGATACCCAACACCACTGGCCACAGACACACACACGGGCTGCTCCTCTACAGAGACAGGACCCCAGCAAAGCCCTCTGTTCTGGGGCACACAGCACCCCTTCCCAGAGCTTCAGCAGAGCAAGGGACATGGGCAGCTGATGCAACAGCCACTGTCCCCAGAGCCCAGTACAGCCCTGCTGGAGTAGGACCCGCCCAAACTCAAGGCTTTATCCCTCGGTTTGGAGCCAGAGACCAGACCTCACACCCCAGCGGGGTCCCACGGGCACAAGTCCCACCTACACTCACCTGCCTGCACCTCTGCTCCATCGCTCCCATAACATGGAGGGACAGGAGAACCCGGCCAGACGGGCTGCACCCACCCCACACCCGGCTCCGGGCGCTCCCCGCTCCCCCAGACCCCGGCGTGCACTTACAAAGATGGCCAGGTTGAAGAGGATCATCATGACTTTAATAAAGGTAAAGCACCCCATCTCTGCACCTGGGGAGAGTGAAGAGGTTACTGGGGAAAGCCCCGACCCCGGCACGGCCGCTGCTCTCTCGCGGAGCGCGGGGGAGTCTCCGCAGGCAGGAAGGGACGGGACCCGACGTACCTGGACGGAAAGCAGCTCCCAGCACCACCTGACCTGCCCCAACCCTCTCTGCCACCGCCGCTCCGCCGCCGCTGCTCTTTAAGAGGGCGCGGCCCCGGGGCCGCCCCCGCCGCCGGGACCCCCCGCCCCGTCCGGCCCCGCCGGGGCCACCCCCTGCGGGTGTCCCGGGATGCCGGTGCCTTGCTGCCCTCTGCAGGGACCGGGCAGCCCTTGGCGGGCCGTGGGGCACACGGTGTGCCCGTCCCGCTGCTGCCGTGAGCGGACAGCCCCCGTGGGTCGCGCGTCCCGCGACCCCGCTAAGTCGGCACCCGACAGAACCCCGGGGAGCAGGAGGCTGGGACCCCCGCGATGGGGACTTCGGGGGACAAGGAGATCAGCCTCGGAGGGGCTTCACCCCATGGCGGATGCTGCAGCTGTGGGGATACCACTGCACTGCCCTCCTCCGCAGGCGCCCAGCAGCTGTGCTGGGCACTGTGCGTGGCATTTTCCAGCTGTGGGCAGCTCCACCAGTCACAGTCCCCCAGCCTGAGCCCCCCGGGTCACAGCCTCCCTCTGCCACCCGCGGCTGAGGCATCCCATCTTCCGTTCCATGGTTGCACTGCTGGTCCCTCTTCCCACTTGGGCAGGAATCTCTCCCAATCCCAAAACTCCAACATCCTGGGCGGAAAGAGAAGCAAAGGAGGGCACTGGGGGAACGGCCGTACGAGCCAGTTTGCAAAGGAAAACCAAAGCTGTACGGGCCGTCCCCAACTGCTGCACTGGGAGGTGGATTTTTGCTGGCGGGGACACAGCAGGGTGATGGCAGAAGAGGACAGTGACAGCCGTAACAGATGCCAGCGCTGGAGCAGGTCATCGGAGACCTGCCATTGCCTAAGGGCTGCCAAAAGGGATTTTCTTTGGGAAGGCGCTTTGAAACAGGGCTGGTTTCCCACATAAGAGGGCTGTAAGAGAGCCACCCAGCACACAGGGGGAACCAGCCCCGCCAGGCCTGACCCTTGCAGTGGTCCTTGCTGGTCCAGTGCAGCTTTGGGACAGGAGCTTGTGCTGGTCCCCTCCCCAGCACCCACAGCGCATCCCTTCAGTGTGTCATCAGACCGAGGAGCAGTGCAGGAGGCAGGGGAGAGACACCTCATCGTGTCAGGGCAGGCAGGAAACCAGGCTCTGTGTGCTCGGCAGAGAGCCCACGCCCCGCGCCCCTGAAACCCCACAGCGCATTCCCTGCCTGGCCGTAATGATACATTTCAGTAGGATGAAGTCAGACCCACTGGGCTCCAGCCAACTCCCAGTGGGATTTGGGGGAAGTCTCAAACCCTCTCAGGCACCCTGAGTATTAAGGCAACCCGTGCTGCAGCAGGGGACTTTAGCCCTCTCCCCGTCACTGTCAGCAGCCTCAGCCCTCCTCTGAAGCAGCCGCACGAAGCTGCTCAGAGTGAGGGATCCCTCTTCCAAAAGGACACCACTGCTCCTAAATTCAAATGAAGACCATCGCATTGTCCCTCTCCCAAAAGTTGCCCCATCCCAGCCTGACCGTATTTGCTACACACAAATCCCCCACCCCAAAAATAGTTTTTGGCAAATACGTGGATACTTGTTCTCTTTCCCAGTTGTTCCCAGGGAGAACCAAAGGACAAGCTATGGGCTGCTCCCCTCACCTCCCCAGTGCTTGGTGCCGCAGCCCAGGGTTTGGCCACTCCCCAGCGTCACCCCACTAGGGAGCCAGGGCTGGATTTTCTGGATCTCCAGGAAGGCCTGACCTGACCACACAAGGACAACCCCGGTGACATTCCCACATCCGTCCTGCCCAGCAAGGCCTCACCATTTCCCGCTGTCCCCATCCCCTGACACAGCCCAGCTGGACCATGACCATCTCCTTCCCTGGAGCACGGGGATGCCTCTCACCAGGGCACAGGTAGCAAGGCTCCTCCAAGCGACCTGGCTGCGGGAGGATGAGAGCAGGGAAATGGCCATAAGTTGTCACCCCTAAGGTCCTCTGTCCCCAGCCTGGCCACAAGCCCGTGCCTGGGAGAGTACAGGAGCCAGACATGGTGCCAGGATCCAGCCATGCACCAAGCCCCATTTCTTGGTCTCTTCTGCAAGGAAAAACTGCAAGCTCTGCTCCAGCCTCAGGCTTCTTCCAGCTTGTGTTTGTATTTTGAGCTCCCAAGTGCTGAATCTCAACATTGTTGATGAACTTGGTCTTTGGCATCCTCTCGTTAAGGCCCAGGCACACAATGGGCACAGTCTCTCTGCACTGGCACCCTCCTACCCAGGGCTCCAGCAAGGCAGCACAGGAAGCTGCTGGGTGCTCTGAGGAGGCAATTTGGAGCAGCCATCCATCCCTCTCCACAGTAAATTAGACAGCAAGGTTAACAAAGCATCTGCTTGGGAACACGTAGGGGGAAACCTAAAGTGGCATCTCTCACCCAGCAGGGCATGAGGCACCCTGGCAGCCCTCAACAAGCCCCACTGCTTAGCTCCTGCATGGATTAGCAAATGCTAATGATTCGGAGCAATCTATCAGTGAGGAGCCCAGGTGGGTGCTAAGTCAGGCTCACTTGGCTTGATGCAACACACTGGGACTCCGCTGGGCACTGGGACATCCCCCCCATGCCTCAGCTTGCCTCCTGGTAAAGCACTGCGTAAGAACCCCCATGCACCGCCAGCCATGGAGGCCAGCCAAGTCTCCAGAATTCTGAGGTAGCCCCAGCCAGGTGAGTCCCTTGCACAGGGCTTTCACATGCCTGTTTGGGGCTGGCAGCATCTAACCAGCTGTCTGTCCAGCATACAGTCACCTGGAGAGTCTGGATGCATGGACACATTGCAATATGCCACAGATGAACCTGATTTCTGATTTGCAGATGGAAGTTACTGAATGTTGCAAATTTGTGCTGAATTCATCACTTCCCACCTCCTGATGCAGAGATGAATATCTACAGCAGCCAAAAGTTTTTGATGCCTTGAAAATGAAGTATTTCAGTTCTCAGCTTCGAAAATTCAAAGAATTTTGGCCGCAGAACTGGGGAAATCACTGATTCCTCCAGCATGGGAAGGACTGGGCAGCAGGACCACACCAATTTCCCTGCAGCTCCTGTTTCAGGGGAATCCTCCCCATTTCCATGGCTATGTGCGAAATCACGACTTGAGTCCAAAACACGGGAGCTGCCCCATCTGATGCCATGATCTCTGCCATGCAGGGCCTGGGTTGGAAATAGATGGGTGATAAGGGGCAGCTACAAATGGGTCCAAACAGTGCATTCTCCTGGTGTACATCCCTCAGTGTAAGGGCCTGGCTCTGCGCCTTAAGTATCTGACGTTAATAATTGTGCTGTTTCCAGCTGTGTGTTAAAAACGCAGTTAAAGAGGGGCTCCCATAGCACCTGCCTGCCTTTGGATCGGGCTGAGCTTCTCCCCGTGCGTGTATCCCTCCCAGTGGCTCCCCCCGGTGCCTGCCCTGCCCTGGCTGCCTGTCCACACTCCTCCAGATAACAGTTCCTTGTTTCTCACAAGTGTCCAGGCCGGCAACCCCTCCCCAGTTAATTAACCGGGGCCGTGCCGAGGCGCCCGCCGCCGTGAAGCCAAGCGGGGCAGGTTCGGGGATGCGCTGCAGGGTCACATCAGGACAGCTCCGTCTGAGCGCCGACGCTCTGGGCGCTCCTGCAGGCGAGAGTCGGGCTGCGGAGCCTTCGCCGCTGTCTCGCCAGCGAGGATGGCCGGGGCTGAATGGTTGGTGGAGCTTTCTCCCACCTGGCAGGCCCTTTCTCCTGCAGGGTCGGGGTGCGGGACCTGGCCCAGGGTGTGCCAGTGGCCGCTACCCAGGGAGGTGGCACAGAGGGGCCGCGGGTCGCCAGCGCCACGCTGGGATGCCCTGGCAGCACCCGCTCCGACAGCCGCGGGCACCTGCCGTGCTGAGAAGCTTCAGTCCAGCAGAGAGGCGCAGGAAAGAGCCCCAGCAGCGCCCCCAGCCTTTCCCTGTGTTCCTTGGGTCCTCTCCAGCAGCTCCCTCCCCTCGGCTGAGGCAGCCCCAGCCCCGCAGGCAGCTCAGCTCGGTGGCAGAACCGGGTGGCTCTCAGCTGCCCGTGGGTGCCACGCTGGGAGGGTGTTTGGGGAAGCGCTTGGCTCTTCCTAAGCCAGCAGCCCCTAGAGGCCGGAGCTCACTCCTGGGTTCCCTGAGAGAAGAGCAAGAGGGAGTTTTCTTGCTCCTAAGGAGAAACGAAGCAAGGCATGGACCTCTCCAAAGTAGGGAAACAGAGGTGGAACCAAAAAAGCCGACTCTGAAATGTCAGTGGAAACCTAAACCTCTTCTCTCTATTTTCCCCGGGTGGGAAGGGCTCAGCCCAGTTCTGCAGCCTCGCTTTCTCCAGCCAGGCACGTTAACAACTCTATTTATGCTCTATTTATTCACAGTGGCTGACTTCCCTGGGCGTGAGCATGGCCAGCACATCCGGCGGCCTGACGGGATGGCACTGGGCAGCTCCCAAAGCAAAGAGGGGAGCAGCGAGACCCATGTCACTTTGGGAAGGCCAGGACAGGCAGTCAAGGCAGATACTGAGGATCCCCTGGAGATGCTCCCACCAATGGTTGTCCCTCTGGCTACGAGAGGAGAGGGGCGACAGCAGGGCATTGGGACCCCATTGAGGAGACACATCACTGTCATAGCCCCATCCTGGGCTGCAAGGAGATTGAGCAAAGGGGGCTTGAAGGGGACACTGGGTGCAAGGAGGGCTCCTCCTGCACACTCCACAGAACACTCAAGGTGAGGCAAGCCAAGGCAAAGCTCTCATCACCATGAGTGCTGCTCATTAAGCCAATGAGGACTGATCCGTAGTTAATCAGAGCCTGACAGGCAACTCCTCTGGCTCAATAAATAGCAGTGACGGTCTAAAGCACCTTTTGGTTCTTCACAGGGTGCTCCCTGAGGGCCCTCTGCCCACCTTGGGGGTTGTGCCCAGCTCTGGGATGGAGTGAGGTGAGGGTTTGAATTAACTGTGTGGGGTGACACAGAGTGAAGGGCAGTCCAGGGTGCAGAGTTTTGGGAATGATCCTGCTGCAGTGCAGCTGGAATGCAGTGTAAGGGGTGTGCTGAGGGTTCCTGGGAGTCAGAGAGGGCCGGGATGATGCTCAGCCCCATCTGCTGGCAGTATGGTGGGCAGTGGAACTTGACTTCAGCAGGAGATGGTGCCTTTGTGTTTGGGGACCCTGAGGTAACTCAGAAGGGAAAGACATCTACTGTTGGAAAGGAGGGATCCCACTCAGCATCCTGGAAAGGGGAGATGATGGCTGTAATGCCAGGTTGTTTCCCCTGCCCCACAGCCCCAGGACTGCATTAATTCCTGGCCTGTATATAGGATTGATCCTAGGATAGCATGGGTGGTAATATCAGACGGTGATGTACACACCAGCCTTCCCAGCTCTAATCTCTCCCAGGGGGAAAACACCCCCTTGCCTTTCTCCAGGCAGCCCCTAGAGCACTGGCACCATGCTCAGGCTGGTTGACTTGACAACCCCAGTGGGACACTCTGAGGAGACCAAGCAGGGCTTTAGACACTTAGCAAAATCTCTTCATCCCTGATGGGGCACAGGGAATACAACTGGGGAAGCACAACTCAGGGGAGGGCAGTGTGTGGCTGTTCACAAACAACTCTGGCTCTGTCCTGGCAGCTGCAACAGCAGCACGGTGCCAGCAGAAATGGGACGAGGGAGAGAAAAATCCCTTTTAATCCCCAAAGACCAGCAGCTGGGCTGGATCCAGCTGGGCAGTGGGGACTGACTGCATGCTGCCCAAGGAAATGCAGCTGCGGAGAAATCCCTCAGGGTGCTGCTGCCCTGCACCATCAGGCTGTGTGCTGCAGGGAAAGGAGGGGGGAGTTTGATGAAATTATGGGTGAGAAGGGCTGTACAACTGTGTTGCTCTGCTGGCCTCTCTGTCTCAGTTTCCTCAGTTTTCCTAGCACTTGTGATTCCTCCTTGGACTTCATGCCACCCCTGCACTGCTCCCTGCAGTGGCCTGGATTCAGCCAGTGTGCATTTTCCAGCACCCGTGTTCTAGGTACCATCTATTTTTAGGATGTCCAACCTGCAGCAAAGACAAGGAGCCACAACCATTTCAGAGAAGTCAGAACAAGAGAAGCAAGGATTAAAAAAAAAAATTAATAAAAGAAAATAAAACAAGCCTTTATGCCTCTGGGAACATCACATCAACCTCTCTGTGCCTCACGGACAGTCAAATACTGGGACAGCTTGTCCAAGCTCAGGAGGAGAGCGAGGAACTGGAGCATCCCTGGACTGGGGTTCTCCATGGCGTCTCCCGCCTGTCCTGTGCGTGTTTTCTAGCCTGGCTAAGGGAAGGGATCCTATGTGGGTGCGCAGGGAGAGCTGGCTGGCACAAGGAGGGTGTCCATGGGGTGCTGGTCCTCCCCTGTCCTTTAGCATCCCTAAGGATGGATGGAGCCCTACAGATGGGAGATCTCCATCCTACGGAGGATGCAATTTTTGGGAGCAGAGATGCTGCATCTGGGGATGAAGTCATCCACCTACTCCTACAATTTTCCCTCCTCCTCCNGCTGACATCACCGCCGGAGCGCGGCTCGGCGGGGCCGGGAGCCGGCTCCGCTCCGCTCCCGTTCGCCGCTCCCGCCGGTGGAGCCACCGCGCCCGGTAAGGCTGCAGGGGCAGCGGGAGGGCTCTGGGATGCAGGTGGATGGATGGACAGGCAGACAGCTGCTGCTCCTCGTCCCTCCATCCCTCTTCCACTGGGTCCTGCGGGAAGCTGGGGGGCAGTGGGTCGGCAGCAGCACAGTCTTTTCCCCCTAGGGATGATGTCACTCTCGGAGGAATATATAAAAATGCACCAAAAAAAATAAAAAAAAAAAAAAAAAAAAAAAAAAAAAAAAAAAAAAAAAAAAAAAAAAAAAAAAAAAAAAAAAAAAAAAAAAAAAAAAAAAAAAAAAAGAAAAGAAAGAAAGAAAAAAACCAAACCTAAACCCACATGAAAATCCTACATCTTCATCTGCCAGCTCCGTGCAGCAATGCCAGGCTGGAGCTGCCGGAGGGGAGCTGCGTGCAGCAGGAGGTTTCTCAGCACATATGTCTATTTTAAAAACCCATGGCGTGATCTCTTGCCCTACTTTCCAGACTCTTGCCGGTACTTTCCTCGCGTGCAGCGGCCGAGCCCTGCTGGCGGGAGCTCCCTGGGAAGCAGGAGCTGAGTGAGCTGCTGGGCTCTCCCTGGTGTTGGGAGGCTGGGATGGGGGAACGGAGCATGAGGTTGAGGTCAAGACAGTGGTCTGGTCACTAACATGATGCCTTTCTCTCCGGCAGAGAGAGGGAGGTCCCCAGCATTGTGTGGATGAGGCCGGGCTGAGAAGAGGACTCACGTTTGTGCCCTCTACCCCAAATTGCCCCATTCGCTCCCCTCCACTTACCCTGGGAAAGAAATGGCTCCTTCCCCGCATCCGAGCCAGCCCTGATGAGTCCCAGGCATTGGTGTGGCTCCACAGCTATTTTGGGGTTGTAGGGCAGAGAGCTGCTCTCCATCTCGGACATTTACCAGCACTGAGATTTTCATTCTGCGTGCGCAGGGAAAGGAGCGCTCCCCACCCCACCGCACTGCCCCAGCCCAGCCATCCCTGCCCTGTGTGGGCACCCCGGGCCGCTGATGCCCGGCTGGGTCGGGGCGGTGTGACCCACGCCACGCTGTCGCCATGGCCTCCTCGGACGGGCTGCAGTACCGGGCTCTCTACGAGTACCAGAAGGACCGTGAGGAGGACCTGGCGCTGTGCCCCGGGGACGTGCTGACGGTCAGCAGGGCCGGGCTGCTCAGCAGCCCCAACTACAAGGACGGGGACGAGCGCAACCCCCAGGGTTGGCTGCACGGCATCAACGAGCGCACCAAGGAGCGCGGAGACTTCCCCGGCACCTACGTGGAGTACCTGGGTCCCACACGCATCACCGCCACCGCCACCAAGGCCAGGCCACGGCCCTTGCCCCTGCCACCCGCTGGGACCCCCACACCCTGGGGTGAGTGCTAGGGGAGCAGGAAGGTGGGAGCCCACGGGTGGGTGTCCCCTGCAAGATGGCGAGGGTGACGTGGAGCTGGGGTGGATGCTTGCAATTTAGGTGGCTTGGTGGGAATATGCTCTTGGGATGGGGATCCCGACACAGTAGGAGAGCTGTCCCAGGAATTATCTGCCCTGGTGCATCAAGGCAACCTCAGGAGAGGCAAGGGGTGCCCACAGTGTCACTACCCCCCCGGCAAACATGCTGCAGGGATTGCTCCTCACCAGCATCCCAGGCTGGGTGCTGGGCTGGCATGGGGTGTCTGAGGAGTTCCAGGTCTATGAGAGCACAGAAGAAGATGCAGGCCTCCCAGAGAGGAGCAGAAAGCCCCACGGTGGTCCTCGGAGACCTTTCTTCCAAGTGCTCTTCTCCCTACCACTGCGGCACCTGATTCAGGCAGCCCTCAGTGCCCGGGCAAGCTCTGGCCCTCGGCCAGCTCCCAGCTTCATTGTCACTTTGTGCAAGCTGGGACAGGGAACAATTTTGGCAGGTGGTGGAATTGGTCCTTGGTGGACTCCTCTATCCCTGGGGGCTGCAGCACAGCGCTGGGGGGAATATTCAGCAGGATCCTTCCTGGCACAGGGGCCTCTGTCCATTTCTCTGCCCAGCTCGTGGAGCCAGCTCTGCCCTCACCACTCACCATGGCCAAGGGCCTTGGGGCCGGGAGGGATTTCACAGCAGTTGCGTAATGTACACAAGATAAAAAAAATAAAAGCAAAATAAGAATCCCCAATTCCAGCCAGGCATGTCCTGCCAACCCCAGCAAAGCCGTGGTGTCCTCCTGCTCCGGGATGTGATGCAGGAAAAATGGCTCTGATGTGTGGGTCTGGGAGAGAGGCATCACCTTCAGCCGTGGCTGCCCAAAACCTGCCTGGATGCTGGTCTCGCACCCTGGGCACCCTCCTTGCCCAGTCTGGGGCCATGGCACAGGTGTGGCAATCAGATAACCTGCTTCCCCTCTGGGCTGGCTGGGCACTGGAGGTACCACGGTCCCAGATTTAGAGGGGTGTCCACTTATGAGGAGTCCATCTCCCTTCAAAATATGGTTCAGGACCCCCTTGCCACCGTGATTTAAGAGGTGGGGACCACCTGACTCCTGGGCTGAGCACGGCACCATCCACGTCCATGTGGGGCTGTCATGCAGTTCCTGATGTGCAGCCCCCCACCCTATTTGAAAAAGATACTGGGTCCCCCTCTGCCTCCCCTCACCAAAATGCAGGTGCTCCTCCCTGACCAGTGCTCTGAGTGCGCCACAGCAGCCGCAGTCCCAGCAGCACTGGTGAGGCTCCGTGAGCTGCTACGTGCTGTCTTTGCAGGAGGGTGGAGGCCACTTTTCGGGGGTGCTTACCCTGCCAGGTGAGGGGTTTGAGCCTCCTTCCAAGGCAAGCTCAGTGATGCGTGAGGAGCCCTCTGCCCTGGCTGTTCAGCAGGCAGAGCCCTGGCAAACTCGGTGCTGTAGCATGGACAGCTCAGGTCAGATAGGAGCAGACCCCAGGGATCTCCAGTCTCATTCACCAGGAAAAAGTCTGAAGCCACCTTCTCGCTTCTGCCCTTGCTGCCCATCAGCACTGCCTTGTGCCTGCCTCACACAGGGGGGGCATGGGCTCCTCTCCAAGGGACTGGGACATGTGCCCTGCCCGCAGGTGCTGAGGATGTGGTGATGCCCCACAAGTCAAGGTAGCTCATCTGCCTGGAGAGCCTGGCCCATGTGGAAGATTTCAGTGCAGGGGCCTCAGCCATGCATGTGCTTGGGCAAGAGGATAATAAAATTTTTTTTAAATGTAAAATTCATATTTTTTAATAGGGAAAAAACTCCTACTAGCAGGTTTTGGGGGTAGGTTGGGGAGGGTGCTACTATGTGCAGGATGTGCTCAGGCCATGGGCAGGTGTCCAGCCCTGCGTCCAGGAGGATGTTGGGTGCTGCCTCCTCAGCACTGTGCCATGGGGTGCCCCTCTGTGAGGTGCCTTTCCTGGTGCAATGCCAGGATTTGCAGGCACCTCAGCAGGGGACATTCATGTCCCACGACCACGTCTTTCTGCAGCAGGGGAGCAGAAATCCTGTGCCATTTTACGTCAGTTTAAACCCAAACCTCCTGGCTGGCAAGAATTCCCTTAGAGCAAGAATCTCCAACATCCCCTTGGAAGAGAAAGTTCTTTTGTTTTTCTGTTTGAGTTTTTGTTTTGGTTTTGTTGTGGTTTTTTGGTTTTTTGTTTTTTTTTAATTCTTCCCATAATGTTTCTATTCCCAGATGGAGATTAGAGGGACCTTTTCTTTGGCCAGCCTTAGTTTATTTTTCTGCTACAGCAGCGTACCACCCTGAATGCCCTCCATGCCCACTGAGCCCCAGTGCCACATGGGGACCCTGAGCTGGCTGAAACCATGGGGGAAGCCCTGAATGACAGAGAGACACTGCAAGTCCCAGCCATGCCTTCGAGTCAGGGCTGACTCTGCAGGGAGAAAGGGTCTTTTTTTTTTTTTTTCCTTTAATTAAATAACGTTCTGAAGATGACTCTGCAGCAGATCCAAGTCCCAAGGGATTTCCCAGGAGCTTGGTCGATGTTTTGCCCCTGACTGGTTGTCCTAGGTGCCACCACTGGCAAGAGGCATCACCTTCACTTCACCTGGGGCTGGAGCTGAGCAGGGTACCAGGATGCTGGGTCCAGCTTGGCACAGCTTGGGGCCATTCCTGCTATTCCCATCAAGGAGTAACAGACAGCTGTATTTTGCAGTCACCGCCTTATCCCTAAGCCTTTGGTTCGGAGGAAAAGCCCAGTTTTCTCTAATTACAAAAACACACATGCGGTGAGGACATTTTTACATGAGCTCCCTATGATGTGCTTTGCTTTAAACACTGAAATCTTCCCTGTTCCCATCCAAGGCACCCACGCATCCTCTTTGGGTGGTAGAGGAGACGCCCTTGCTGAGCTTGGGGGTTGCAGCCGTGCCTGGGGACTGGATCAGCCCCCCATGAGCGGGAGGTTTGCATCCCTCCCAGTTCTCCAGGGAACACCAGGGCATCACTGTGGTGAGGATCAGAACCTGGATCCACCTGTTGTGTCCAGGTTGTGTTTTTGCGAAAGATTGAAGGCAGCGTGGCCCTGCCCAAAGTCCCTTTGTTTTCCCCCTAGCCTTTCCACATGCTGTCTGTACTGCAGCAGTGGCACATGGCTCTGATGAGCTGCAGCCTGTGGCAGCCCCTGCCCCTGCCAACGCCCTGCCCACTGGGGTCTGCTAAGGGCCACTAAAGAGAGAGAGAGTAGAGAGAAATCCCAGAACTGCATTGCCAGAGCCTCCTCAGGTATAACCCACACAGGGAGGGTTTATCATCTGGGGTGATAAAAAGGGATAGGTGGATGCAACATGCCCTTCTGCCTGCTGAGGGGTTTGCTCCTCTCTGTCATGGTCTAGGATGAGGTGTCCTTGGTGTAAGACCCAGGAGTCAGCAGTACATGGGGATTTGGGCCATGGGAAGCCTGACCCATGTCCGGCTGAAGGGCTCTTCAAGGGCTGAGAGAGATCTCTGCCAGACAAGGCGGGACTGAGTCCTCCCTGGGCCTGTGCTCAACCTGTCGTAGACACCAGAGAATCCAAATGGGTGAGAGCTGCAGAGAGCCATGTCAGTGGTGGGTATGGATCTGGCTCCCCAGCTCCCGCCTGGTGTCACTGTGGGATGTGGGTGATGAGAGGAGGCAGTCCCAGTGCCATGGGAGGAGAGGTGGGGAAGGGCTTTTGGCCTGAAGGGTCTCCATGCCCAGGATGGGATGCTCCCTACGGGCACGGCATGTGTTTGAGCAGGTCATTGCATCTCAGCAAGCAGCTGAGCCCCCAGCGGTGACTCTTACTGCAGAAAGAGGATAAAAAACAGGAGAAGTGCTCCAAAACTGGACATGTGTGAGTGAAAGTACTGTTTGTGGTGCTGCCAAAGCAGCAGCTTGATCCTGTCCTGGGGCAGCTGAGGGAAGAGTCTGGAATTCCTGCAGGGCGGAATTTCCAAACCTCTTCTCCCCCTCTTTCCATCACAGGGCTTCCTGGGCAGGCAGAGCTCGCTGAGCATCCCACCCTCCCCGAGCAGGCACTGCAGACTGTGGCCAGGCTCATCGAGGCGCTGGAGAAACAAGGTACGGAGGCAGACCCGCGGTGCCCATCCATCTGTAGGGCACACACAGGTGCACACACACAGCCACCAGCTCTGCCGTGCCCCAAGAGCATCACTAGAGCCAAATCTCTCCCCACTGACCCCAGCACCCATGCAGAGTGGGAGCTTGGTGCTCTCAGTCCCTGCCTGCTTTCATTATGTTGGAGGGGAGGATGCGGAGCTCGGCATTGACCCCCCTCTCCTGCCTGTCCCCCAGGTCTCGACAGCGAGGTGCTCTACAGATCTGGCCCCAGTGCACTGGGGGATGCTGAGCTGAAGCAGGCCCTTCTGACTGGTGAGTCCCAGAGCCGCATCATTCCCTGTATTCCCAGGAGGGAAGGGGGCTGTGGAGGTGACGCTGCCCTGGCACAGCGGGGAGGGGTTTATGGCTCCAACATCATTACAGCCGGCCCTAATCCCATCTCTGTGAGGCCCTGCCTGCAGGTGGACCCCTCTCTGCAGCCAAGAGGGTTCAGGTGCAGGGCTGGGGAAATCCACTAGAAGCTTTATTTTTCTTTTATTTTTCTTTTTCTTCTTTTTATTTTTTTCTTCTTTTTTTTTTTTTTTTTTTGGAGAAAAATACTTTTTTTCAGATCTCTAAGGTTTGTATCTCAGAAGTAGGGCAGGGAGAAAGCCCCATGTGGGTGCAATAGGGAAAAAGAAAGAGGAAAGGAAAAGCTTGTTATTTAGGAGAATGGGAAGCCGTTTGCAGGATTGTGGGGCATGAGCAGAGTCGGGAGGAGATAAAATCCGTCTTTCCCACCCCTGCCTCTAAATCCACGGCTGAGATAGGATGGCACGGAGCGGCGAGGGGATGAAGGGGAGGGGGACACGCGATGGATCCAGAATGCCGCTCAGGTGTGGGTATTTGGGGGCTGGGGTGGCTGCATGGAGCATCCCCACCGTCCGGCCGCGGTGCCCAGAGGGCGGCACTGTGACACCAGGCACGGGCGGCCCCGCACAGCCCCGGGCTGGCCCCGCATCCCGCCGCATCCCGGGCGCTGCCGGCCGGCGGGCGGCGGGAGCCGGGCCGTGCTGCTGGGGAGAAGGGCTGTGATGAAAGCGCTATATTAAGCACCATGACCTCATCGCTTCCCGCGCACCGGGAGCCGAGTCCCGCCGGGCGGGGAAGGAGCGGTGCAGGAGAGGAGATGCTGGAGCTGCCGGGGCTGCTCCATCCCCGCTGCCCGAGCACAGCACCGCCCGCGGTGATGAGGGTACAGGGCACCCCACCACCCCGCTCTTCTCGGCCAGATGTGGGCTAAGGAAGCCCAGAGCAGCGAGTGCTCTTCTTGACAGCCTTGTCCCCTGTCCCAGATTTCCTGGCTGAGCTCTGGAGGAGGCGAAGGCATCCAGGAGCAATCCCCTCGGCTGCCCTGGGCACTGGTGCCTAGGCTGGGCAGGCACAGCATGAGAAGGATGCTTTGCTTTCGGAGCACGCAGGAGTTACAGGTCCTCCATTCTCCTCCATTCTTTCCCATACAGCCGGTGCAGCATCGCAGGCAGGCCCAGGACTGTCCACGGGAAGCCACTGCACCACGGCAGTCACTGCCAAAATCCTGCCCACCTTTAAGAGACTCCCCCAGCCCAGGGGCAAACCTCAGGAGCAAGAGTCTGGGTTGGAGCTCTGAGCAGCTGCTGGGTCTGTCCAGGTCTGTCCATCTCCCACTGCAGGGTCCAGCACCAGGCAGAGAAATGCCATTGTGGTTTTCAAACCATTTGAAGGTTCTGGCAGCACACCAACAGCACTGAGAGACTTAATACTCCCAAGCACTTCAGGGGGCTGCACTGTGTGCTCAGCAACACTGAGCTGGGCAATGCCAGAGCTCCCCAGAGCTGGCTGGATGGGGTAGGACATATCTCACACCTACTAGCTTCAGCTGAAGGAGCTGATGCTCAGCCCTGCTAAAAGCATGCTCTGCAAACAGGATGGGAATGATGTTCCTACCAGGGTCAAACATCCCAGCAGAGGCCAGGCTTGGCATCCTGCTCTCCCTGCAGCCTCCTGCCGAGGAGACACCCAGTGGTATTTCCCCAGGACCCTGCTGGAACTCAGACTGGGCTGGGGAGGGCAGGAAAGCATCTCTACTTTGTCTCCTATAAAAGCCCTTTCGTAGCATTTGGTGGAGTAAAACATCCTTGCCAAAATGTTGAAGCTTCCTTGCCTCACACATGAAAAGCCAGAGGCAAGTATCACATTTCTCTCCCTCCTGCACTCCTGATGGTTTGTCCCTCCAGTGTCCCATCTCTGCCAGCAGCTTTCCTGCAAAAGTCAAGCTCCATCTTGGAGAATGGGGAGAAATTGAAGCCGGGGTTGGCAGTGGCTGAAACCAAACCACATCTCAGCTGGGGAGAAAACTGCATTCCCACTGGGAGTTTCAGCTTCCCTGCAAATAACCAAATCATGCTGGTGTTTGGCAGTGATGGTAGGAAAACTGCTAGAGAGTGCAAGAAAAATGGAGTAGGGGCTGGAGAAGTTCAGGTGTTGGTTTTCAAACCCCCAAATCCTAATGTGTTGGACAAAACAGAGTGTTTTCTACACTGAAAGGGCATCTGAACTTCCAGTGAGGAGGAGGAGGATAGTTCTCTGGGGAAAAGATGTCATGCAGGTCAGAGTATCCCTGGCTGTCCCAGGGAACTCGTGGGCATTTTGTCCCTGGGCCTGGCAGCACAGACTCTCATCTGTTATGTTGATCAAACCCTCTTCCTGTCATGGGCCCTTTTGGAGCCCTTACCCTTTGGGGACCTCCAGCCCCTGGAGCCAAAAATCACCCAGGCTTTGGGATGAAGGTTTCCCATCCTCGTGGGGCTGCAGTAGTGTTGCTGAGAGCAGACTTGGATGCAGCATGGCTCCACATGGCTCTGCAGTCTGGGCTGAGCCTGTCCCCATCCTGGCATATGTGACATACAGCAGCTCAGTGGCATCTGACTGCTGGCTAGAGCCTGCGCACCAAAATTGCCACTTCCGTGTTGGATGGTACAAGAAAAATTGTTTACAGGTGAAACAAAAAAGTAATCAAAGACAACTCATCGATGAAGGGAGGTCAGTGAAGAGTGCCTTCACTGCCACCCAGCTCAGGTGACCCCAGGGCTTGCGAGTGAAGCACGGACCCAGAGGCTGGTTGGGCTCACAGACAGCTCATCCTGGTTCCAGGGCAGAATGAATTGTTTTAGGACACTCAGTGCTTGATTTGGCCCCTTATGCCCCTTAAGAGAGGCAAGAGGGGCCATGAGACACCACTGAACATGGGAGTCAGAGCAACACGGTGGCACCAAAAAGGGGCTTAAAGAAAAGCTGCAGTTCCACAGGGGACTCAGAGGAACTCCCCAAAGGGTGGCAGGTGATCAGCCAGCCAAGAGCCCCACTGCAGTGGTAGGGAAAGAGCACAGGCAGAAAAAGAGGAATAAGGCAGAGCTTTAAACAGCAGCATCAGGGTGCAGCAATCGCCCTGGCACCGGGCACACAGCACTCCTTGCAGTGCCCATCTGTGGGGCTGCTTCTGTGCCTGTTGTACCCTCCTGACCCTGAGGGTTTTAAGTCACCAGCACTCCTGCTGTCCCCTGTGTGCACCTCAGGGGCTGTTTGAAGCACAAGGGATGGGGCAAATCACCTGCCAAGTCCCCAGTGCCTGGCGATATGGGATGTACAGGGACTGACGTCTTCTCCCCTCCATGTTTGCTCAGGATTCTGTCTGTATCCATCTCCCTCTGGGATGTGCCAGGCAGCCTTCTTACAGCTGCTGCTGAAGCTGGGAACTTGGAACCTTCTCTGGCCAGTGGCAGCAGAGCTGTGGGTGGGCTGGTGGGTACTGGAGACCTTTGGAGCTGAGGGACCTGAGTTGGGGCAGGATTGGCTTGGGGATGGCTGCAAAGATCCTGTGTGTAATGGCCAGGCAGTGCTTTGCCACCACTGAGTAGGAACGATCCGCATCCTCATCCCTTCTCCCTGGTGGGGGACAGTGCACAGAGATCCTGCAGGGCCCCCCACCCCATAGGTCCCTGGGTGCCCTATATGGCTTAGATGAGGCCGAGCCCACCCAGGATGGTGGCAAAGCACTGAAGCCTCCCCCACACTTTGGAAAACCTCTACCCTGATCCGGGCTCTGGGCTGCAAACGTAAATAATGAGACCCTTCCCCAGATACAAGGGCAGTGCTGAGAGAAGCTTCTGCTGTTGTCAGGGCCAGGCAGGAGCTGCCTGCAGCTCGGGGTGCCAGGGAGAATCTGGCGGCAGCGCGAGGCGGATTGGAGCTGGTGTCTCCAGGCGTGCCGTGGCTGCGCTGCCATCCTGCGCGCTTTGATCTGGGGCCCCGGCGCAGAGCAGTCTGCCTGGAGACACGCTCACGTGCCCGGGAATTAGGTCAGGTCTCGGTGGGGATTAGCGAGCAATGGTGGGTCCCGGGGCTTCACTGGGGCTGCCAGGAGCTGCTGCTAGGCAGAGAGGGGTGGGAAGCAAAGAGCAGCTTGGGGGGCCTCACTCCGCTCCCCACATCATCACAGTGTGGGTGCTCAGAGAGGGAGCGCATCCCCATCCTCATCCCTGGGATGCCAGGGAGAGTTCAAGGCCCCCAAGGGCTCTGGTTTCCCCTGGGCAAGCTATTAACTCCACCATGATGACTTTCCTCCTGAACACGAGGCGCCCCGGTGCCTGCCGCACTGCTTTTTATTTATACCTGCAGTGGAAATAAACCCCGTGTCGTCAGAGCCTGGCGAGAGGCATGAGCTCATCTCTTATATTTGGTGGTGATGAAAGAAGGGTAAATAAACGGCAGCAGCAGTGACGGCCCTGCCAGACCCATCAGGGAGAATCGGGCATGAGTTCTTGTCATGCCCTCCCCTACCCGCTGGGGAAACTGAGGAAGGAATCTGCCCTTGGGAAGCTGAGGTGGGAGAAGGAAGCCTCACTGGGCACCCTCAAAGGAGATTCCAGCGCCCTTGCCCTGGCTCAGTGCAAGCCAGGGGTACACTGAGATGAAACCCATCTGGGAGAGAGTTTGGGCTACCAGGAGCTCCTGTGCATGGGGTACCCTGGCAGCTGCCAAGTCCCCAGCACAAGGTAGCAGCAAGCTGGCTGGGAGATATTACAATGGTGCTGAACCAAAGCTGGGAAATATTCCCTGGTTCAGTGCACAGTTCCCCAGTAAACCCCCACTGTGGGATGCCCAGGAGACTCAAATGCCTCGTCAGGTCCAGGGGATGTACAGGTCCTTGGTCAGGCAGTATCCATGGGGATCAGAAGTCATAGGCCCAGGTCCAGACAGCAAGGACATCCCTCCAGCACCCACTGACAATCAAAATTAAAAGGTCTGCAAGGGATAGGGAAACTCCCAAGTCATATCAGTCAGCCCCAGGTACAGGTGGTTTTGGTGCCCCTCTGTGACAGGGAACATGCACCCAAGAGCATCACACTGCAGCAGCACTTGGTGGCCATGGTCCAGCTTAGCCTGTTGGACTCCCTGCTGCATCAGGCTGGGAGAGGGGCTGTGGGTGCTGGGCAGTGTCTGCACCCTGTCACCCATGCGCTGGCTGGGGACATTGGTACAGCTGTCACCTGTGGCCACATGCAGGGGTCAGCTGGTTACCAGGACCTGCTCAAGCCTCTCCTCTGAAACAACTCTCCACCTTCTCCTCCACAACAAATCCCCCACCTCCTCCACAACACCTCTTGGCTAAACATCCTCTGCGTTTACTGAAACTCCAGGCTTACTCACACTGCCCCGGCTGGCTGCAGCTGCGGGAGAGGTCTTGGAGTTTCCTGCCCAGCCTGACTCAGCCCAAAACCCCGGCACCCTTCCACCTCTGCTGGGATGTGGGCTCTGACATCCCACTGGGAGGAGGCTGGGAGCACTCATTGGTTTTCCGTCTGGGCCAGTGGTCTTCCTGTGCACCCTCTCCCAGTCCCAAATTTATTGCTGCTTTTCACCCCTCCATGGGCAGGGCATGCTCTCCACGGTCCTCGGATGCTTGCTCTGACAACAGGTCAGCAAGTAGGTTGTGTGCTGGAGGGGGTTGGTATGGGGTTAAGTTTGGGGTTTTGGGGTGTTTTCCTTCTATTTATGGCAGGCAGATGGAATCCCTCCGTCATTCCTCCGTCATTCCCCTGGGGAAAGGAAGGGAACATCTGGAGAGCAGCGGGAGAGCATTGACTCATCCTGCAGCTTCATTAACTTCTTATAGCTGGTTATCATCTCCCTCTGATAAGAAGAGAGCAGCATCCGTGGGGTCAGGCCTGTGGTAATTGTCTGGGAAGGCTCCAGGGTTAACCCTTCCCCAGCTGCCAGCTGAGCCTCCCCGAGCTGTCGGGGCACAGCTGGTTCCAGGGAGCAGCTCGGAACTGCCCCTGCTTGTGTTCTCAGCCTAACAGGGAGCCCAGCGCAGTTGGTAGCTCCTGGTGAAGGAGAGGAGCTGGGGCAGGAGGATGCCACTGCATCTCCAGGAGGATGGGGGCAACAGGCTTGATGGCTATTTCTAGTCGGCGTGCCACAGAGAACACTGCCACCAGCAATCAGTCCCTGTCAGCGGGGTGTGAATCCCCCTGGTCTCCCCATCACGCCTCTCTCTGGGTGTAAAGATGTTTTTGAGTCTCACTTTGAAACCGGCTGAGCCTTCCCTTTGAACAACCCCCCAGGCCCATGCCTAACGAGGCAAACAAGCTAATTAGGCCACGGTGGAGCCCAGGGCTGGTCGCCTGGGGCCAGCACCCGGCAGCGGCCCCTTCCCTGCATAGGAACAGCTTGTGGCTGCTCTTCTCAATTCTCACCATCATCCTTAAGGCAAGTGACAGGTCCCTGCAGAAATCTCTGTGGTGGGTGAGAAGGGCTTTGGGGTTTGTCCAGTGCATTCCACTAATGGGAGAAACTCTCTGCAATGCAACGAGACTCTGAGACCCACCAGCAGTATCCCTGGGTTTTAGCTACACACTGCAAGGATTCAGCCCAAAACAAGTGTTGGGGCATCTTGTGGCATCCCTGACCCCACTCACCTCCACCTGCCCAGCTCGAGACAACCTGCCAGCTGACTTCTCCAGGGCAAGTGCTAGCAAAAATAGGGAATTTACTCATCCCTCACAAACCTTGGCAGAAATAACTCTTTGGGCCAGCCAAGAAGGTCCAGAAGTGTGGCTGGGAGATGGCAGCATGGACACTGACCAGAGTGGGGTCAGGGTGCAGCTGGCACAGCCCTGCCCACCTCAAAGATGCCGAGGGCAGAGTGGTCCATGGGATCGTGCTGTGACTTCATGGGGTGCCAGAAAGGCAGCACCAACCTTTGCCCCGGGTCATGTCTGGCCATGCTGGATGGCTACCCATCCTGGTGTGGTGGCATCTCTCCCAGCTGTCCCCGCACTGCCCCGGGGCACAGTTCCCAGGCAGCTGTGTCCTTGCTCCTGAGAATGAGGTAGCGTCTCCCATGGCTGGGTTAAAGGCTTCACTTCAGGCATTGGTCAATCTGTTTTCTCTCCGGTCTGGAAGCCAAATGGAAGGCACTGGCCATAAGGGACCCACTCTGGCTTCTTGACCCCGAGCGGGCAGGCAGACTCCCACGCTGCTTTGGCCCACACTGGGGACACTCCAGTGAGGGGAGGTCAAGGTCAAGGTGCCCCAAAGCAGCTTTTCCCAGCTGCTCCCCAGGCCAGCCCAGCTGACCATGTGTCTCTAAAGCCCTGTCGTAGGAGATAGCATTTCTCCTCTCCTTTGAGTTGATTTGCCCAAAAGGAAGTGCAGCTGAAATGGCTCACAACATTTTCTGCTGGAAAAATTCTGGGCTGGGAGATGGAGAATCTCCCAGAATGGCACCAGTTTCAATAAAGCTGCATCTGGGGTAAAGACCCAGAGGTGGGAGGGGTAGGGGGCTCGAAGCAGGGAAAGCCTTCTCAGTCACACCAGGCCATTCGGGGCCTAGCACAGCATCTTTAAGAAAGTGCCAAATTTGCTTTTTTGTTCAAAAAATTTAACCATTTCAAACCATCCCAAATATCTTGGACTTTTTTATTATTCCAGACCACTTCAGACATCCTCCAATTTCTCCTACAAGAATTTCAAAACATTGCATTTGGTTCCAGTTCGAATCAAAGCCAGATTTTGAAACCCCCAGGTCTTTGCAAAAGGCACCCTCATCCTCTGGACAGTCACCACCCAGCCCAGCCAGGCTGAGAGACCTCCAAGATAAACGCATGAGGCAATACCAAAGGATGCTGAAAGGCCTCTTTCCCCTGGACCCTGGTGAAGCAACGTCCCTGTGCTGGCCCAACCACAGGGCTCAGACAGACACATCCCACCCTTTGACCTCTGCTGGACCATGGGACTTTTCTCCTCATAGCATTACCCCTGTCCTGAGCCCAGGCTGTGTGACCTCAGCCCCGCTGTGTGCTTTACCCCATTCCTGGAGCATCCTTCACCACCTCCCCAGGGCAGCTGCCTTTCAGGTCTGGGAGAAGTCATGCCAATTGGGGCACATTCACAGTGTTTCAGGATCACTGAGGGTGGCATGGGCCTTTATAGGGGACCATAACCCCATTCCATGAAGGCATTTTCCAAGCAGTCCCTCCTGGGTTGGGGTCAGCACATGGTACCTGGCCCTGATGACCAGAGGATGCTTGGGCCAGCTGCTCAGTCCTTCCCATGGGTACTATCCTGCAGTGGGATCCCGGTGGAATGGCGAGATTCCCTGTCCCATGCACTGGATGTACAGTTCACACAAAGCAGACATGCTGCCTCATGCTCTCCACGGGCACGTGGAACTCAGGGTCAGTGGAAACTGGGACAGGAATATTTGCCGGGGTGGGGAAGTGGCAGTGAAATCAGGGGCTGCCACACTGGGAGGATGGGGGCAAGGGCAAAGAAATCAGCCCCTGTGTCTGGAGGAAGGTCCACAGGGATGGAAGAGCTCCAAGCTCATGGGCTCATGGTTCCTGCTGGCTCTCTCCCTGCAGATGCCTCGGCTGTGGACATGGACCTGTATGAGGCCCAGACGCTGGCAGATGCCCTGAAGTGGTACCTCCAGGAGCTTCCATCGCCCCTCATCCCTTCAGCTCTCTACAGCGACTTGGTCCACATGGCTCAAGGTAAGCACACCTGGGCTCCCCGCACATATGGGGCCTTTGTGGGGCTGGAGAAGCTTTGGGTAGACCCTAGAAAGGCTCCCCAGCATCTCCAGGGTGGCTCTGACCCTATCCCCTGACTGATGCTGCACTAAGGGCAGATTCTGAGAAAGACCATTGGGAACATCACCTGTGCCAGAGCAGCACCTCAGCATTTGGGAGATGATCCGGGAAAGCAAGGGGAGACCCAGTGGGCTGCTTTTCCCCCACCACAGCCTGGTCTGCTCCTGCTGTGGTGCCCAGAGGAGGAGGTGCTCTCTGCCGGGATGGGTGGCTGCCAAGGCTGGGTGATGCTGGCCCCAGAAGAAAGCATTATTATAATATTTTGGCTCTGCTGCCTGGGAATTTTTTCCTGTAATCTCATTAACTCTTGGCTTTATATGGGCACAGAAAATTCTCTGCTTTTTCAACTTAGTGCCATTAGGAAGTGCCTTTAGATCCCTGCAAGCTTTTCCACCTCTGTGCAAATGTATGAGACCATCAATGTTTTTGTTTTATTTGATTTTTTTTTCAAATAAACAGAGCAAGGCTTGTACCCAGGCCAGCAAAGCCCATGCTCCATCTCAACAGTGAGCCTGGACCAAAACCCATTTCAAATGAGTCCTCACAGAGCCGCTCAGTCCCTCCCAACCTGAGGCCCTGTGGGCACCACCAGGCACACATGAAGCCCTTGCCCACCACGTTAGACAGGACCTGAATCCCTTGCTGCCTGTGAAACCAGGATTTCCCCCTTTCACAGCAGCTCTCGTCTCTCTGCCACTTGCTGCAGAATCCTCTATCCTCGAGCATCACCTCCCCGTCCTAAGCCAGATTAGTGCTTGGGCAGATCGTTGTCTTGGCTGCCTTAAGAGGCACTAAAAGATCACCCATGGCCAGACCAGCGTGGTCTTTTCCTACCATGTCCTGATGGGAAAAGACCACAGGCTCCTTGTGGCCTCCAGCAAGGCAGGAGGGACACATGGACAAGGTGAGGGATAACTCACAGCCCATCCTCCCTGCCCTGCGCTGAGACACAGAGCCAGAAGAAATACCCCTGGGGCTGGTGGCACAGAGAAGCTGCCTTCCCCTCACCCGTCAGAGCAGAAATCAAAGGCTGCCTCCCTTCCAAGGATAAAAACGCAATTAGGAAGCAATTAGCTGGGTTGCCTCGTTAAGCAACTTCAAAGGAAAGCGCCTTTCCCTGCAGCCTGTGCTGCAGCGGACTCTGCTCCTGGCACAACAGGGGCAGGAGGAGGAGGAGGGGGCAGGAACGGAGGAGAAGCTGATAGAAGGGGGATTTCTCTGGGGCTTACAAGAAAAAATGAAAATGTAAGTCTTTGAGGAGACGGTGCTGGGTTTTAGCAGCCTGCCCTGCAAGGCTCCTCCTGCCCCACTTGAGACTGAGGGCTGGAAAAGCAGCAAGATGACCACCTGCAACAGGAGGGGGAAAACATCCCCAAATTCCCCCTTTGGCTGTGGGCTTTCTCCTGCAGGATCCTCTGGGTGCAAAAAGGTGCAAAAAAGGCAGAGATTGGGATAGGGGAGCCCTGGAGCAAAGCCAAACATCCCTCAGGAGCATCTTACTGGATATGAGGACTCACAAACACACCATCGCCATCCCAGCTGGGACTGGAGAGGATCCCAGACCCCTGCCCCTCTTGTTCTGGTGGACCCTGGCCCCAAGGATTGATGCTGGGAGCTGGCCAAGCCTCAGTCCTGGAGCAAAGAGCTGCAGGGAGCTGAGTCAGCCCCTGGCTGATCCAGGCTTTGAAGCCGGCTGAGAGCAACCCAGCCCTGGGGACCTCCCTGTCCCCCGCAGATAAAAGGGCTGGGACAAGGCAGGGATGGATGATGGCTAGACAGCGACTGTTTCCTGTGCCTGGGGCAGGACTGCAGTCCCAGGACACTGATCTCACAGCTCACAAGACCAGGAAGCCCCAGCCAAGGCTGCCAGAGGGCAATCAGCACATGGAATAGGACACTGGTGGGAATGCCATGGGCTGTGGGCTGCTCAGGGCACCGGTGATGGAGGTTCTGGCAGCACTCCCTGGCTACCCCGAGAGGGGGGATGTGCTAAAGGCACCTGACAACCTGATCTGGGGTGGTGGGATGGTGTGAGTGGATAAATGGGGCTGGCAGCCCCCAGCAAGAGGAGGCCAAGACCCTGAAGACACCTCTGCATGCCCTGGGATATCCATGTGTCCCACAGCCTGGCTGGGAAGAGATGGGATGCATGAGTTTTGTGGCAGAAGTTAAGGTCAGGTTTTTTTGATTCTCCATGGGGAGCAGAGAACTGCCACAGCTCACGCCGTGGGTGCTGGTAGGTGCAGGGCTCCCATGAGAGGTAAGGCAATGCCCTGACCTCCTGAACTGACTGTTTTCCTCCTGTGCCCCTCTGCTGCAGAGACCTCAGGCCTGGAGGAATGTGGCCAGCGAGCCAGAGCCCTGCTGGCCCCCCCGGCCCTGCCACAGCCGCAGGCACTGCTTCTGCGCCAGCTCGCCCACCACTTCTGCCACCTCTGCCAGGGAACTCACCGGGGCCGCTTCTCCCCCCGGCTCCTCGGGGAGCTCTTTGGGGAACTGCTTCTCCGCCCTGCGGCAGCCAGGTGAGGTGCCCCTGCCATGCACGGGACAGGGTGGGTGAGAGGAGGGTGCCCTTAGCCAGGTATGGACATGCTGGTCCAGCCCACCAGTGGCTCAGCCCCAGGGTTCTCCAAAGGGGAACCTGGATCTGGGAGCTCCCATTCCATTCCAGCTGTGATGCTCAGACATCACACCCGTTCCCAAAGTGACCACGCGTGATGTACACACGGGACTTGGATACACAGCATTGCCTCAGTCCCACAGGCTGTTGTCCCGGGGGACGTTAGGGGTCTCCAGGGAGGATGAGGTGCTGGCAGCCTCACAGACCCCCTCCTTCTCCCCACAGCACCGAGGGAAGCCCTGAGCTCCGTGCAAGGATCCTCGAATCCTTCATCATGGCCAGCGAGACGGCAGAGCTGCCGGCAGCTCCTGGTAAGAGATGTCTGGCTGGTGGTGGAGGGGGAGCAATGGGTGTGAAATTCAGGGAATTGATAGCAGCAGGTCATGGGGCAGTTTTGGTGGCTGATGCCGTAGAATGAAGGTGCCCATGTCCCTGCAGCAGTGCCCAGGCTATGCTGGATAGGCAAGCCGTCCCCATTTTCCTCCCTTCTTTCTCTTCACAGATAATGATTTTGGGACATTTCTTTGCAGCTCCTCAGAAGGTTTGCAGCTGTTTTCTTGCTTAATGTCTGTGTCACTGCTATTTGGTCCCAGTGTGGTGCAAGTGGGTTCTGCTCCCCAGTTTTAGGGACTTGGTATGCATGGGGACTCTTGGTGGAGGGCTGTTGTGCAGCTTGTCTTGGTGAGCAGGGATCTGGATAGAGTCTGTGAGGAAAAAAGTATCAGCATGGCCATAAAATGATAGGATGGTGCTTACTAAAGGATCAAATCGGGGTTTATGATTTTAGACTTGCATTTAGTTCCCATGTGTGCAGAACTGCACTGCATCTGCCAACACACTGATGCTTCTTCCCCCACGGGGCATCCCTAAGGTGAGGACAAGGATGGGCACTTGTCCCCCACCTCTCTGTGCATGGGAAAGGAGCCAGGAGCGTGGGTTTTTCTGCACATGTTAATAAGCCCACCCAGCTTCACCCTCTGGGGTTGCAGTCCTGCCTCTTTCATTACCAACAGCAATATTTGCCTACAGCACCTCTTTGCTCTTTTTCTCTGCTGGCCACTTTCTCTTGCCAGGTCCCTCTTTCTGGGTGGCATCTCACGTCCCATCAGTGTCCAAAACTGTCCCTTGTGCTCTCTGCAGCACTCCAAGGATGGGATGCAAGTGGCCCATTCAGGCAGGGATGTACATGGGAGGGAGAGAGGGTGCTCAGGGGAGCACAAACCACAAACCTTGAGGACCACAGAGACGCATCCTTGGGGGATCCCATCCCCAGGCTGCTGCTGAGACCCATCTGTTCACCCACACCGAGCTGCCCAGATGCCTGGGAGACACAGCTGCTTCCAGGCTTCCTGCTTGGAGACAAGTCGGCACTGGCCCCAGTGAATCTTGTCTCTCTGTGATGTCTCTGGGTCCTTGTCACCACCATGCCTCCCTGGGGGACGGCTGGGCCAGGCAATATTACAACTCTTAATATTCATCATAAATCAGCCCTTTCAGGCTTGTCATCTTATTTATTGTTCTCCCCCAAGCTCTTGCCCATGAGTTTGTTGAGATACATATATTCTCTCTATATTCTCTCTTCCACCTGCTGATCCAGATGTTGGGCAGCTGTGACCCAGCAGCCACCAGAGACACCACTGCCCTCCCCAGACCTTGTTCTGTCATCAGTTGTCCCCACACTAAACTGAGCAGAGGGCTTGGTCAGGATCCTGGGGTTCTCATGCCCTTCCTGGGTCAAAATCTCCCCTGTGGGCACCCCACAAGTGTGGGGCAGGACATGGGACACCTGGGCTCACTGTGAGACTTCAGAAAAGTCCTGCCACCTCCCGTCTCTTTGTATCTAAAAGCGAGGATATTATTACTTGGCTGTCATCACATTAGGATGTTGGGAAGCTTAATTAAATGTCTGCAAAGCGATTTTGAGAGCTGTGGATGAAAGGGGCTATATATAAAGTGCAAAGAATTATTATTAGTGGTGGGTCCGTGCCCCGGCCCCATTCCCATCACCCTGGCCCCGCTCCCCTGCCTCCCGGCACCGTGATTATTTTCGTGTGTGTGTGGAGTTGTGGTTTTATAATTATACATATAAAATAGCTATAAATACCCTGCAATAACACGGCGGGTGTGTGCGCATAGCACAGGAATAGGAGTCGGTAGCTGACATAAGGAAACCGCGGTGTGACCTCATTCTGACTCAGATGTAAATATACCTCGTGCGAGGGGGCAGCTGAGGGGTTTGGGGGCTGCTCGAGGGCTGCAGGGGCAGTGGCCTCCTTGGCAGCAAGAGTCATGTTTTGAGTGAGATCTGAAGCTGTCTGCTAACGCCAGAGAGGCTCCTGCAGGGTCCTTCCTGCTCCATGTGTCCTGGGACTGATGGTGGAGTCTTGAATGTTAAAATCATCAAGAACAAAAACGTAAAATATGGGATTTCATTCCTGGAGGGGCTTCTCTGGGTGAATTCACTGTTGTTGAGTTTGCAGAACGCCCTCCCCAAGGCACTGCACCTGAGGGGTCTCTTTAGCCACCTGTGGGAAAGGGAAAAATGGGTCTATGAGGGCTCCTGAAAGTTCATTCTGGTGGCCAGGGGATGCAGCACTGGGGTAATGCTGGAGGCACTGGTCTGCACAGGGCCATCCACTGGTTTGCATGGAGCAATGCCACAGATCCGTGGCAAAGCTGTGCTGAAGCCTGGGGCTGAGTAACCACATCCAGGCCACCTTGCTGTGCTCTCCAGCAAGTCCCCAGCACTGGGCAGACACTCCAGGAGGACATTCCCCAGCTCCATGGAGACCCAAAGGGGCACACAGAGCCCGCAGCAGGACCCTGGAGTCTGAGAGGGCTGTTTCCTGAGCAGGGTGAGGGGGCAGGGGAAGGCAAAGGGAAGAAGTGATGCAAATACCAGCTCAGCTGAAGGAAGATGACCTCATCTCCTTTTCCTCTCCTGGTGCTATTTATAGTCACTTTAATTTACTCCCCTTTGCTTTATTATCTCTCCAACAAGCCGTTAGCCCTCAGACAGCAGGATGTCTTTAGTCACCATGAAGCCCAAAGTTCTGCAAAAAACCCCACAACCCACCACCAAAAAAAAACCCCAAAAGCAGAGGGAGGAGGCAGGGTAAGGTGACAGAGTGCTTAGGCAAGAGCATCACTGTCCTGTGATGTAGCTTTCTGGAAAAAATTAGAGGATTTTTGGCTCCTTTTGGAGAAAAGAATGAGAATTGGGCAAGGAAGAAGTCCCCTTCCTCCTTCAGAGCAGTAGCTGGAAGGGACAGGACCAGTGGTGGTGCGAGGGTCCCCTCCTCATCCCAGGATGAGATCCCCTGTTTCGCTGGACCCTGCTGAGGCAGGCACCCCCTGCTTCCCCCCAGGACCTTCAGCCCTGCCCTACTTTATGTGGGGCAGTGGTATCATGCTGCGAGATGCCTTGAAGACACCTTCCCAGCAAGCAGGTTGGGCATCCCTGGGCCGTGGCGAAACTGAGGCAAAGCCTCCCCATGGAGTCACCCTTCCAGTGGCTCCAAAATCCTGCCCCTGGGAGGGTTGGTCACCAGATACTCAGCCCAGAGCCCAGTTCCATTGCACCCCACACCCCAGTGCTCATAGATGGAGGTCTGCAGTGGTGCTGGTGAGGGGTGACATCCCATGAACATTTCGTGATGTGACACACTGGGCATTTCCCAGCCCGAGCCCCATGCAGGCACCTCTGGGACAGCACTGCTGCTGAGCAGGACTGCCGTGTTAAACCAAATTAGAATGATCTGGCTTTGAAGTTTTTAATTAACTTTTCCCTTGTTTGCTTTCTTCTGGATCCAAGGGAAAAGCCCAGCCTCCTGCTCCCCCCAGCTTGCGTGTCTGCGTGTTGCAGTGGAGGTTGCAGACTTGGATGTGCAAGGGGTCAGGAGGGAGCAGAGGGCTTGCCAGGAGGGGTTAACCCATGGGGTGCCACCCCCTGCCTGCCCAGGATGTTGGGGCAGTGTGTCCAGGCCCTGCCGTGCCTCTGTGAGAGCATCCCTGCACAGCCATGAGCATCCTCACACCTGGCTTGGCACATCAGCTACAGGGTGCCTCCCATTTGCCCCTTGGTGTTTCAACCCCTCGGAGCTGCTGATATGGGTTAAAAACAGCCAGGAGAAAATCCAACCAAAAACCCCCAGGTGGAAAGCAGCATGAGGAAACCATGGGTGAGTGGTCCTCTGTGCTGAAACACCTCATTCTGCCCCCCATGAATGTGCAAATAATACACAGAAAACAAATTAACAGTGGGGAAGGGGAGGCAAAAGAGCCTGAGCCAAGCCAGCAACATGAGGTAGGGAGAGCAGCTAAATATAACAGATCCCTGAAGGCAGAAGGAAGAATATGACAGGGATCTGCACTCCTGCCATCCCAAAAGGCGGCCTTGTGCCTTCCCAGCTGCTCCTCATAATGCAGCCCTGCCTGGTGAGTCCGGAGAGGGAAAAACCTCCAAGAAGGGCAGCAGTGGGGAGGCTTCTCCCCTTGAGCCATGGAGCAGGGAGTGATGCTGCCCCACTCAGCAGAGGATGGGGGGTCCCCCAAGCACCCAGGGTGCCCAGCTGGGAGGCAGCTGCTGCCTGACCCACTTGCAGGCAGCCGGCGGGCAGTGGGATGCTGCTGGGAGACCCCAGGGGTGCTGCCTCCACAGCTAATTTTAGCCTGTGTTCAATTAATCATGGAGCGGGAGGGGATCTCAGCAAGGCCAGCCTTTGCCAGTGTGTCCGCCAGCTCCCTCTTTCCACCCCATGTGGAGCATTTGGAGCATCTGGAGGAGCAGGGACCCTCATCCCATGATTTTGGGCTGAGACCCTGTGCCACAGTCCTCTTCCTCCAGCTGGCTTTAAGAGGCTGGTGCAGCCCCAGGAAGAATGTCCCCTGGCAGCCTAAGGACAAGAGGGAAGGAGGACTCCCTCAGTTTCCTGACGTCACTGGCAGCGGTGGCTTTTGCTGTGGGGTTTCTCAAGTTGCCTGTACAGCTCTGAGCAGGAGTTTTCCTGGCATGCTGTGGCTCTGGAATGTCTCCCTGGGGTGGGGAGCAGTGACACCCAGCAAGGGATGTTTTGGCCAGCCCAGACCTCTGCTGCACACCCTGATGGAAGTCCCTTTCCTGGCATTCACCAGCTCCGGCCCTTTCCCACTCCCAGGCTTTGCAGGTGGCCATGTCCAGCAATGACAGACAAAGTTGGGGCAGGGGCAGCTGCATTGCTCAGAGACTGGCAGCTTCCCTGGCACAATGAGGAACCCTGGCAGTGCTTTTGGGATACAGAGTGACAGCCCCGTGGTCCCACTCTCCCCATAGCCCAGCTTCAGCAGTACTGGTGTCAAAACCCTGGCATGGTCCAGCCCTCCCTCGTGACAGGGGGAATGGCTCCTGACGGAAACAGGGCTCGGCTGGGATTGAAACCCTCTTCCTGCCCGCACTGCATGGCTGGAGCTGATAAGGCCTGAATAACCCCAAGCATTGTGTGTGCTGTCGGCCCATGACCCGCCAGTGTGAGAGGAAATGCTGCTGCTCAGGCAGCCAGGATTCAGGGGAGGTTCTGTGTATGCTGGTGGCAGGCTGCTGGAGTGCCCTGCTGTCTGGCCAGCCTGCCTTTCTTTTTGCCAGCATGTGTAGTTTTGGAATGGCTCTGTCAGAGCCTCATTGGTGCAAGCCCAGGTTGTTTTGCCAACACATGCCGGCAGGCTCTTGGCTGTATGGTCATGAAAGCTGCCAGCCTGGGAAACCTGGGGCTTCAGGGTGGTCGTCTGGTGCAGTCAGGGTTTGGCCCTTGGGATTTGCAGGGCTTTTCAGATGGAGCTTTGAACCTGGGACACCCCAGCCTGGTCCAGAGGGCAGCTCCTGGAGGTCAGCCTGGCTGAGCAAACCTCCCCAGCCCAGACAGAGCCACCAGCTTTGCAGTCCCACACCGTCCAGGGCTGACTCACTCCTCGTGCCAGCTGCTCACTGAGCCAAACTCCGGGACTGTGTGTGCCAGTGCATGTGTCCTCCCAGCCCTGCCCTCAGACACCGTCTGGGCTGGAGTCACTCTTTCTGCTGCAGTGGCTCTGGCTAAACACCGCGGGCTGATTCACAAAAGAAGATGGGGAGAGTGACAAAGTATTGGTCACACCGCCAGCTACAGCTGATTTTCCAGCTTGGCACCGAAGCCAGGAGCGTCCTCTCCTGTGTGGTGGCATTTCCATCCCCTGCCTCCTGCCTGGCAGCGGATGGGCAGCAGCATGTCGCCCTGCCGCCCTTTTGGCCAGGAGATGCCAGAAAAGGGCAATGCTTCCCATGGGGAATTTCATGGCGGAGCAGGGAAGCTGATCCCCCCGTGATCCCAACGGCACCCCTGGAACCTGCCTGCCTGCAGAGCATGCCGGCTCTGCTCTGCAGGGGTGGGAGGAGGCAGCCTGCCCGGCAGACACATGAGCGGCTCTTGGGAAAGACAGGATTTGCGCTTTCAGGAGGGAAAATGAGTCATAGGAGGTGTGACAGGGCTGTGCCAGCAGCTGAGAGCGGGACTGGGGTAAGTGGTGGCTGTCGGCTGCTATCCGAGAGGTCAGGCAGAAATGCTCTTACAGGCCTTGCCTGGCTTTAAAATCTATTAACGTCATTTTGCTGTTCGAGCCGAGAGCCGCACAGGCAGCAGAAACGTTTGGGCACGGCTCAGATCAGAGCAGGATTTCAATTACAGTAATCAAAGGTGACACAGATAAGAAACCCCTGGTCTGTGGAGCTGCGACAGCTGTCCTCTGGCTCCAACCGGCACCCATCCAGAGCGGCTCCATCAAAATCACTGAAGTGGTACTAGGGTAAAATTGGATTGAAATCCATTTTTATCTGCCATGGTGGAAAATGCTTCCCCTGCGCTCCTTGGGGAGGAAAGCCACCTTTTCAAGGAGAGCTAGGGAGGAAGGTGCCAGGCATGGAGGAGGGTACAATGTTCCCAGTGACAGCATTGATGGCTGCTTTTGGATGATGGAGGCAGCAGAAGGAACAGCTGGGATGCTGGATCATCAGAGCTCTGCCTCCTGCTTTCCCCTCTCTGTTCCAACCTGACCACACAGGGATGCTCGTGGCTCAGCCTCTTGGAGGGATGGGCCATCCTCTGGGCACTGCTGTGGCCAGAGCATCCCAGGCTGTGCTGCAGGACAGATCCATGACAGTGCCAAGGATAGTCTGGGGATAGGGTTAGGACGTTGGAGGAGGAGTGGAGCCCAAAGGGCAGGAGCTGGCACTCTTTTCTTTCACAGAAAGGCGTCTCCCACTCCTGCCTCTGCCACGACTTGACACCCTGGTTAACTCCCTCCACTGCTCATCTCCCATAGTTTGTGGCTGCAGATCTTTCAGATGGCAATAGGGCATTCTGTACCTCTGCCCTCGCCCCTTCAAGCTCCCACCCCACGGAGCCACTGGTGACCACTGCCACTGCCTTGGGGGACCATGGCTGCAGCTGAGGGGTGGGGGCACCCCTGGGTCCTGTGTGCACAAGGGGTCCTTTCTGCCCCTGCCCCAGCACGGCAGAATTCAGCCAAAACACAGCGTCTCTTTCTGTGCCCACTGGCCCCACTCCAGCCTGGCTGGGTGTCAACTGCCCAGCCACAGCGTGTCCCCCCCGGTGCTCCGCCGGGAGCGCAAGCCCTCTCCCAAACACTGGGCGTTTGTGTGGGGTGGCGGGGCTGAATGGTGGGTCTGTGCGGCCAGGAATGCCGGGCAGGGAGGGAAGGCGAGCTGCTTGTTTCATCTGTTTACCTGGAAGTGGGGATCATGGCCAGGCCCCGCTGCCACAGCGGCGGGCGCTTTCATGCCAGAGGTAATGGGATGGGGAGTGCCATGCTGCACCCATCCTCTGAGCAGCCTGCAGCATGGCAATGATGGGGATACAGCAGGGACTTGGTGGTGCTTCCCTCCCTCCACGTGCCCACACAGAGCTGAACTCTCCTACTCATTGCAGCTGGAGAGCCAGAGCCTGGGGAGGGCTGTGTGGATGGGGCTGAGGCCATTACAAGGGTGGATGATGCTGCTGGTCATCCTCTGCCCTGCAGCATCAATATGCCCCAAGGCTCTACAGGGTCCTCCTGCATGTGTCCCCATGCCAGCTGGGTCCCCGTCCTGGCTGCATGTCCCCACACTTTTGCACTGTGTCCCTGGACTGGCAGGGTCCACAACCTGGTTGTGTGTTCTCCCTATCACCTGGGTCCCCGTTCTGGCTCTGTGTCCCCATCCTGTTGGTGGTCTCTATCCTGGCTGCACGTCCCTGACCCATCCATTGCTCTCTGTACCAGCTGTGGAGCCCCACGCTGGCTGTGAATGCCTGTACCAGCCCTATCCCCGGGCAGGTTGTGCATCCCTGCACTGGCTGCATCCTTGTACCAGCAGCATCCCCAGGGGGGCATGGGAGCCTCTTAGTAGCTCTGGGACAGAGGGGCAACCCATGCAAGCCCTGGGTTTTGTCCTTGCATGAGCCAGGACTGACAGCCACACGCAAGCTGCTGTGGAGGGAAATGGGATGATAGCATCTTCGTCAGCGCCTGGATGCACGGGGATTAATGAAGCTGGCTCGCGGTCCCCAGGATTCAGGTTGCCTTATCTGTGTCTATCTGTTCTTACCCAGCCACTGCTAGAGCTGCTCCCGATGCCGCACAGCTAATCCCAGAGGCTGGCAGATAGGGCAGGAGCCGCTGCCTCCACCCACACCCTGCCTGCTCTGGCAGGGCCAGGGGCACAGAGCTATGCCATGACCTGCTCCTGCCCCCAGGCCAGCTGATGCTGGAGATAACCAGAGGCCCAGGGCAGAAGTGCAATGACTTTGTTGGCCTCAGTCTGGCATTAGTATGTGCAGGGTTGTGAGGAAAGCACTGACATTGCCTTTTATCCTGACCTCAAAGCTGCGAGACCTTCCAGTTCTCCCAGCAAAGCTGTGTCTGCCCAGTTCATCTCTATTCATCCTTTAACTCAAAAGTTATTGCCTCCTGCCCAAGGCTACACCAAGTCTCTGGGAGCTTATGGCTGTTCTTTGGATGATTTCTCCATCTTTTGGATACTTCTGGCATTTGGGGAGGATTGCAGGTGGTGAAGGAACTGAGGGTACTCACAGAGGCTGGCATCTCACTGAGCAGCCTGGCACCGTGTTGTCCCCAGGACACATGGACCTAGGGCTACATCATTCCACCTCACACCATACAGATGTGACTGCAGCATCCTTGGCTTTTTCCGAGTGCCTGGAGGACTTGTGGAAGTCCTGACTGCCCATCGCTTGTGCCATCAGCAGGGTGCCTTCCCTCTAGCCTTTGGCACCTCTTATTTCTCCATTCTGTGTTGGCTCTTCTTGCCCTGGGGCGGGAGGAACATCCCGGCCTGTGCTTCGGCACCATCCCAAATTTCCGACCTGGCGTGCGCAGTGCCATGGCAGTGCCTTTATTTTTTCAGCTGCTTTCCTGTTTTCTTTGCAATTGGGCTCTTTTCGATGGGTGATGGTGATCTCAGGGGCTGTTTGGGGAGGGTTCAACACACTGCTGAGCAAGCAGCTGACAGTGTGGTGCCCAGACCCAGGCCCCCATGGTGGCCTGCCCTGTCATGCACTCCATACCTGGCATGGCTCTGACCCTCTCTGGCCATGGCATAGGGGGAAACACATATCACCCTGACTTGGGAGAGAATGCTCAGCTTTGCACACCTTAAAGTTGCCCTGGGATCTCAAAGCCACCCATTTCCTGTGGGCTGTACAGCTCCATGTGTCACAGACACAAACTGCCCAGACTGATGTCCCCAAGGCCACAAATGCCACCAGAGCTCTTGGTGCACAGCATGACAGTGTTGAGTGTGCTGAAGTGGGTGCCCAGCATTGCTGGCGCTGCTCTCACTTCAAACAACAGTCCTTCCTGCTCTCATCCGGTGGCTTCTTCAGAGCATCTCTTCTGTTGCCTCCTGACCCAGCTACAGTGGGATTTACAGCTGTGGGAAGGTGGCCTGGAGAAGGCTTTGTAAGATGCCAGTAGGGAACCATGGAAAGGAAGCCACACCAGCGGTAGAGTAGGGTCAGGAGAGCCTGAGCACCCAGGACCTCTGTGTGAACAGGGTTTGGAGGATGGAAACCCCCAGTGACAGGGGGGTGATGCAAAAAGGATCTGGCCCTGCCCAAACAGCCTCACTAGGCTGTTTTGGGAGCAGTCACAATCACTGAGTGGCTGCACATGTCTCAGGGGAGCTCTGTTCCACAGCCTCCAACAGTTGTTTCTGCAGGAGCCTTAAACTGAAACACTTGGAGTGTTTCGGAAAGAGAAACCTGAGTCTTTTGGGGACCAGAACAATTTAAAAGACCCAAGACAAATTCATGAGCCATCAGTCTTGACCTGAATTTGGTCTTTTCAGCAAGGAAGCCAAAAGCCCTCATCCAAGTCACTTCCACCCAGCCTTCAGTGGGATTACAGCTGCAGTGCCCTGTGCTGGCAGGCATCCCCTGGGACAGGCACATCCAGCCCCCAAAATCACTTTGTGCAGGCCCCAGGGTCCATCTGGGCATCCTGGTGCTTGCTGTTGCCATCATTTCCAGTTCAGACCTTCTTGTGGCAGGGACCAATAGAGAAGCACTTTGCAGGATGGCGCTTTGCAGGATGGTGCTTCCCCTCGCTGGGGAGCCAATGCTGGTGCTTCGCTCTTGCCGCTCGCCAGCTCTGAGGAAGACCGAGGAGCTTGAATTACTTTTTTCCGAGAAAGGTGGATTTGGTTTGCAGAAAAATATGGGCCGGTGAACAGTTATTCTGCTCTGCTGAGCCTTCTGCCATCTGGAACAGCTTTCGGTTTCCTTCTGGATACTTCTTCCATGACCTGAGATGGCAGGACTGGGACAGGGGCAAGGGTATCACTCAGACCCCCAAGAAGAGGAAGGATGAGGAGATGAAGCCAGGGGACACATGGATCTGCCCCTGTGTGCCCTCTTTGTAGGGGTGGAGGAGTCAAAGTCAGCCCAGACAAGTGGAGAGCTGGTTTAGGGAAGGGCTTGGAACAAACTTCGCTGTGGAAGGTCATGCAAGTCCTCCAGTCAGCCTGTCCACGTGCTCCTTCTGCCTGAGATGCCACCTGCCCATCCCCTCGCCAGGGTGGTGGCCGTGACCTCCTGCAGCTGCTGCTACTAATTCCATGTGCTCCAGCCCAGGAGTGGGGAAAGCCTCATCATCTCCATCCTCCCTCTCTCCTTCCTGGGAACAAAGGTAGCCAGGTCTTTTGGCTGGGTTACCCAGGGACTAAAGAGGGGCAAGATCTCCCCAAGGTGGGGAGCACTGCTAACCCCAGCCCACCAGGTGAGATGTCTATGGTGTCTACTAAGGTGTTGTGCTCCTGCAGCTACTTTGTCCTCAGGGAGGCCATAAAAAATGTCTCCCATTGCTCCAGCTGCCTGTTCCCACAAAAACAGGGAGAGAACTGGGCCTCTTGGGCATGGTACTCCTTCCACTTGGAACATTCCACAGGGCTCTGCCAGGGGCTGGATATCAGCTCCCATGGCCCTACACAGGTCTGAGCCACTCGTGCCTGCACCACATTTTGGGGTCCCCTTGTCCCTACCAGCTGCTCCGCACCAAAGGTTTCCTATGTGGTAGCTTTGATTTGGTGTCCCCCGGGCTGACACCCAGCTCGGGACCACTCTGCCCCTGCCCAGGCAGCCTGTGCCGCCCTCAGCATCCAGTGCTTGAAACCACAACCTCTTGGTGAGCATCCTCCCTGGAGAGGCCGCTCTCTGCAATTAATCTGGGCATGGTTTATGCTAACGACTCTCCCCACTTTAAATTATAAATGGCCCTTGGCATGTGTGCACACAAACACACGTGTGCACACAGAGATCCTTTAAGGCCATCATTAGCTGTAATTAGCAGGATCTGTCACTCATCTTTGGCAGTTAACGATGAGCCCTGAGTCAGAGGAATCCAGCGGCAGATAAAATAAACACGATTTCAAACAGTTTGGAAATAACAAGCCCTCATTAATCAGACAAGCCCCAAAGGGAAGCGCTTGGAAAAGCGGTGGCTTCTTTGGCGTTGCCGAGAGCGGGGCTGGGTGGGCTCCACACCGGCCCCCATGCTCCCCCAACCCCCTCTCCAGTGGGAGCAGGAGGCACGATGCTTCCTTGCTTGGCTGACTTCATGGCGGGGCTGAGGTGTCAGAGCCAGTCAGCTCGAGCAAAAAACCTGAAATCTGGCAAAACTCACCCAAAAGGGCTCCTTCATGGCCCTCTCTGGGTGAAAGCAGCCGAGGCAGGATCTGGCTCTGAGGTGCAGGTGGGGGTGATGCCAGTGCAGGGGCTCAGCTCTGGGCAGAGATGAAACAGCTCTGGGGCAGCACATCCCACAGCCATCACTCACCCCAAGACGTGAAAGGCTGTGTGGAGGGGAACATCCCTGTGATCTGGCAACACAGGGGAGAGAGGATTTGGGGAAAGGGCTGGTACGAAGGATGTTTCCTAGGGAGCAGAGGGAGCTGGGGAGACTTCAGCTGTCACAGCTGCAGCTAAATCACAGCAAATAGGAGGGGAATGGGACACACGAGGCTGGTTTATATTACAAAGGAGCAGTCCATCATGGGGTATTTAAAATAATCCGCTTAGATGCACAGTAGCAGATTTGGAGTGCTAAGGGAATTGAAGGCGCTGTGGCTTTGCAAGGCTGGATCAGATCTAGTTAAGACGCCACTTAGGACAGTACATCCCATCCTGCCTCCTGCCCCAGGGGACAGGCACACAGCATCTGCAGCCCCTGCAAGGCCACTCCCATCCCAGCAGGGAGGCACCCGAGGTGACACTTAGGGACAATACCCTGTGGCATCTCCCTGGGACAGGCAGCAGGGTTTGGGAAGCGTGGAGCCATGGGCTGGATTAGGCACAGGACAGGAGATTCCCTTGAGGGACCAAGGCTGCGGAAGGGTGAAGGAGGTGTAACTGGTGCCTGGAGTCCAGAGGACACTGGTGTATCTCGGTGGCACCTTCATGCTGAAGCCAGCTGCCTGGCAAAACAGTTTGGACCAGGGGATGCCCAGGAGAGAGCTGCACTCGAACTGCCAAGGAACAGGAACCTCCTCTAATGGCATCCGTGTGGCATTTCCTGCTCAGCTGGGGCTGGGGACACTGCGTGGGTTCCCTGGTAGGCTGGGTCTGAGTGTCACAGGGGATTGTATGAGGCTCTTGGTACGTGTTTTTGGGGGAGGAGCTGGGGCTCAGGCTGCTCTGCAGGGCTATCAGCCAGTATTCTCTACCCCTGCATGGGCTTGCAAGCCCCCCGAGCATGGCCAGTGGCTATAAAGGGGAGTGGCTCCTAATGGCATGGGCTAGGCAGTCCTCTGCTGAGGTCTGGGGTCAGTCTGGGGTCTGTGTAGGTAGGAACATGGGCTGTCTGAGCATTCCTGAGCACCCTCGCACTGCTCCTCTGAGCCAGGGTGAAAACTCAGCCCCAGGGAAGCCAATTTATCCTGAGAGAGGGATTTCATCCCAGGGACTTCATCACAGGCAGACCATTCCCCCAGAAGAGCATCCTTCCAAGGGCAGATCGTTTCCACTTTGGGCTGGCTCAAGGGGTTCAGCTTGCAGTGGCCCTGCAGAGCCAGACCAGCAGCAGCCTACTGGAGCCAGGCAATATTGCTGGTTGTGACCCCAGCATAGAGCTGGTCAGCATGTTGCCCATCCCCTTGCTCCCAGAGAGGGCAGGGCCCAGCAACATCGCCACAGAATCTGAGACTGCATGTCAGATTAGGCCACAGGACTGCCTGGCCCTCTCCTTGTCCTTAACCTGTGCCCTCTGTCCCTCTCCAACCCTGCTACAGCGCTGTGCTCAATGCGAGGGCTCACTCTGGCAGGTTTAAACACTGTCCCCAGCTCCCCTGAGCATTAATCCAAGGGAGGATTAAGGTTACCAAGCTCCTGTGGCCACCCAGCTCTCACGCCTCCCAGAATGGACCCCTCTGTCCTGACCCCAGAGAGGGCATGGTGCTCTCCTGTCTCCCTGGGCACTTGCTGGGCCCCCCAAGCTCTCCTCCATCAGCAGGCATCTCACTGGGGTTGTGCAGCACCTGTTCCTCTCTCCTTGAATCAGGGCCCACAGATCATCCCTGGGGTTTTGAGGGTTTCCAAGCCTCTGTGAGCATCTTCCCCTTGCTCCCTGCAAGCCCTGGGGTGGAGGTCGTGGTGCGTATTAGCTTCTCCCCGCTCATCTCCCCTGTCCCTTTGGTGCTGTGCTCTGGGTCACTCACTCTTAGGTAGCTCTGGGTTCCTGAGGACTAGTTTAAATGCACGGAAAATACCTTAATCCCAGTAAGACCCTGATCCCTGTCTGCTCATATTCCCTGTGAAATCCCCCCATCACAGCCATAATCCCCTAGGAGAGGTAATCTGTGCACCCTCCAGTCGTGGGAACAAGAGACCCTCTCCAGGGCATCCACAAACTCCTGGGGTCAGCACACAGGCCCTGGTTAGCACTTCCTGCCCAGGAAGTCTTGTCACCTGCAGAGGACAGTGCAGATACAGGTGCTTCTGCCATAGGGTGGGATGGCCAGGGCAGGGAGGAGCAGGGCAGGTGGAGCTGCCATCCTCCTGTGACCCCTTAGTGCTACCAGCTCCAGAATAGGTATTTTCAGAGAGAACCATATAACTGTTACCTATTTTTATATAGTTATGATAATTTTTCATTTCTGTTTTGAGTTACTATATGCTCCACGGTGACCAGAACCCCTAGACTCCCAGTCCCTATTCCCCTGCAACTCCTGCCCCATCCCACCCAGAGGGCTCCCCAGGGCATGGGATTAGAGGAACCCCTGACTTGTGGGTAGAAAGAGGGTCCTGGCTCTCGGCCCCAGACCCATTTCCCCAATATTGGGAGCTTCTGCTGCCTTCACCTGCCCTGACCTGTGGCCCCATGGGCTGTAATCCCCCACCTGCTGCACCGGCAGGATCAGGGGCTGCCAGTGTCAAACCCATCCCAGAGAAAGGAGGGCACTGGGGGCTTGGGGGAAGGTTGATAATAAACCCGAATGATATCCTGGGGAGAAGGGGAGGGCAACAGGCCCTCCCCAGTCTCTTGCGTCTCTAAGAAGGCAATAGGAACAATTTGGGCTTGCAGAATTGTCTCATATTTATAAGAAGCAAGGACAATGCTGGGATAGAGGCTGAGCTGAGCTTTTAACCAGCGAGATTACATTTAGCAGGAGCATTTACCTCTGCCTCTAATCCGCCTGCCACAAAGACTTGCTAACTCCTTCCCGGATTTAACTGGAAGGCTTCAAATCTTCCTGCAGAGGAGAGAGTTAAGCCTGAGCTGATGCTGGAGAGCTGTGCAGGTCAGGGTCAGTGCTCCTCCCCTCGGGCACATCAGGTTTGGGCTGGACATTTGAGCCCCAGACTCCACTTTTTTCTGCTAACAGGTCCTGCAGTCAGGACAGGCAGGAGATGGGCATGTGCCAGGAGCCCCTCAGTGCCTGGGAGCTCCGTGCTGCTGGCTTCAAAATCACAGCTTGTGCAGAGCCAAAATTTGGACATTTCTGAGCAATAAGCACTGCTTCTTATATGCAGGGCAGAGGCAAAAGCTCTAGAGGAGCCACCTGGCCGGCACAGTTCCTCTTGTTTTCAGCTGGGTTTCTTGTAAGAACAGAAAACATCCGTAGCCAGGGCTGGGTGGCTGGGGAAGGCAGGGGAAGGCTGCTTTAGGATATGGCTATGCTCCTGACACCTGTGGCTGGTGTCCCCTGACTCTCCCATGCCAACACAGAGCAGCCAGGATGAGGCCCATCAGTCCTCAGAGCCCAGGGCACTGATGCCCAGTGATGGGCACCAGCACTGTGGCTCATGCCAGCACAATTCCTCCCTTTATGAGCATTCCCTTGTAGGATGCTTTGCCTCCATACCAGGGAGGGGAGAGACAAAAATCCCATCCCCTGGCCCTGCAGCACATCCCTATGGCACTCCACAGCACAGTGACATCAACACTGCCTCAAAAAGGGATTTCAGTGTGAGGCTTTGGGGCAGGGAGACGGAGACATGGCTCAGGTTGATGTCACCAAGGTGGCTGGGGCTGGCGTTGGGCAGCACACAGCTCTGGTAGCGCTGCCAGCACATGTGCCTCTGTGGCAGCCCACAGCCCACCAGTGCAACCACCACTGAAGATGGTCTGGCTGGGAGAGGGGCCAGGAGAAGGGCTGGAGAGTGGGCACCGGAGCTGGCGGGAGCCTGGCTCAGCTCAGCAGAGCCAGGTCTGACGGGCTGCCCACCCTCGGTCTCGCCCCACGCTGCTGGTGCTAAGCCTCGCATGCCCTGTTGACAGGCTGAGCCAGGAAGGATCCGTGAGCTGAGACAGCAGAGCCAGGGATGAAACCTCCCCTTGACTTCTGGGAAGCCGGCAGTATCAGAAATTTCCCTCCTGGCACGGCTGCACGGGAGGGGACAGCGAGTCGCCTCAGCCAGACCTTGCATGGTCTCTCTCCATCCGGCAGCACCTCTCAGGGCGCGAGGACACAGGAGCCTCCAGCGCGCCGCAGGCCGCGGTGACACGATGGCCGCCATCCCACTGCCACCGCCCCGCCACGGCTCCTGCTTGCACAAAGCACGGAAGCTGGGTGCAGCCGGGGGGGTTTCCCGGCTCAGCCGTGGCCCTGGGTGCCCCAGGGACGAGCTGGCTGCCATCCAGCAGCACCCAGCCTGGCCTCCGAGTCCTGCCTTTGCTGTGCTGCTCTAGGCGCTTCTGCCACAGCCGGGGAATTCCCTGCCTTTCCGCCGCTGGCACAGCCGGCTGCCCCAGTGCCGCCGCAGCAGAATGAGGACAGGGGGCTTCCACCCACAGCATCACCCTCTCCTTGCACTGCGTGCAGAAAGCACTTGGAAAGAAAATCCACCTCATGTGTTTCTGACCTTGGCGCCGGGACCTGCGGCAGGCAGAGGGTGCCGGGCTGAGGGTGCTGGGCTGGGACGGACGGGCAGGGCTGCAGAGCCCCCCCGCTCCCCTCCTCCAGCCTGCCGGGCAAGGGGCCAGCTTGGCTTCCGCAGCCCTCTCTGCAGGCAGGGCTGCTATGTTCACCACAAGCTATGGATGGCCTGGCTGCCGCTTACAGTAAATCTGAGTAAGTTGTTTTGGGCAGGGTGTTTGCAGTCCCGCAGGCAGCAAACCGGCCATGTCCTACTGGCACCATCATCTGCCGCAGGCATCTCCTGTTTCCAGCGTGCCCCTTGGCCTTCCCAGCACTGACCTGCCGCGTGTCAGACCCCATCATCAGCATGAAGCCACTTTCCCAGGGCTCCCCCACCTTCCTGGAGACAGCCAATATGTCAGGGAGAGGAGCATCATCTGCTGTCACTCCCCTGCTTTGGCTCCAGGTGCACAGGAGAGCTGGTGAGGAAGGACACTGAGGCACCCAGTGATGCCAGCTCAGTCCCACAAACTGCTGCCCGACCACCCTCTTGCTGCTGCTTTCTCCCATCACTGCCCTCTGACCATCAGCTCCAATCTCCACCAGAGGGACTGGGGGATTTTTTGGCTTCCTTGGAGAATGTGAAACCTTTGTCCCTGTGGTAGCCAGTGGATGAACCTGATGCACCAATTAAGCATTTTCTTTAGGGCTTAAGTGGGACTTACATGGTGAGGGCTCCAGCCCTCTTCGCAGATGGGTAACTCCAAGTATTGGGAAAAGGCAAGATCTGACTTAACCAGCAGCGTTTCTCTAAGCCCTCAGGATTGCATTTTGCATTTCCTTACCTACAATTATTTTCTCCCTACCCACTTTTTAAGTGAAAATCACTCAGGAGTTCAGGCCACTAGTGACTGTTAGGCTCGGGGCTGCAAGGACTGTCCCATCCTTCACTTCACATCTGCACCCCAAGAGGAAGGTGAGGTACACACTAACAAAAGATTCATTCTGTTGAATGACCAAGAAACAGAAAGCAAGCAAGGCACTAAGTCACTCAAGGACAAATAGCCTCCCAGGTGCTGAGCCCTGCTACCCCTGGCCCACCAGCCTGGGAACAGTTGTCAGCTCCATGGCGTCTTCTGCTTTAGCCCCAACCTTTCCCAGCATGGGACAGGATGCAGAGCAGACACAGGCAAGGGATTTTCCAGGGTGAGAGCTTGCTCCTAGTCTGGCTTTTCAGAGGCAAACTGCAAGCTTGTGAATTGGAGGTATTTGTCAAGTTGGTTCCTGCAGTGGAAGTGATCAAATAATTGTTCATACACTTGTCTGGCCCAATGGCTCATGCTCACAGAGCAGAAACTTGCTGTCAAGCTGCAGGACTGTGTTTCCCGCGTGATGCTGATTGTAGGAGGAAGATGCTGAGCCGCAGGTGCCTTTCCAAGGCAGAGCCATGTCCCGGGCCAGGCACACTGCCAGCCAGTTGCTGGGCCAGATTCATGCAGCCTTTCTCTCAGGAGGGTTGTACTTGACAACAGGGTTTTCTCTGTTCCACTTGCCCAACAGGGTGTGTCCAGCATCTTATCCACTCCTTGTCCTCTCCTTCCCCCTCCCACCAGTTTGCAGTTCCAACTGCCCATCTTTGGTTTTCCCCATCTCCCCACACTCAAGCAGGCATCTGGAACAGCCCTGCTGCTCTGAGGGAGGATGGAGGACACGCATTCCTATGGGAAAGTCTCCCAGCAGCAGCCTCATCCAGCGCCTAAAGTGATGGTGACCTGAACATTTCTATTCAGACCAACTATTTTTCAGGCATTTTTAACCTCCTCTAATGTATTTTTCTTTGTCCTTTGGGGTTGAAATTATTATGGCTTTGTGCAAAAACCAACTCTGAAGTGCTTGGGGAGTGGAAACCTCCCATTATACTTTTGAAAAATAATATTAATCTTCCCTGTCCTTTTATGAAGAGCTCTATCCCCAATGGCTCAGGACTGGAGGTAGGCATTTGATGTGGAAATAGCCCTTGCTGAAAGAGCCCTTTTGATGTTCATTTTTCACAAGGCCAACTCCAAACCAATCATGGGAGGTGCAGGGTGCTGGCAGGGCTGGGTTCCAAAGACTGCCCAGGAAGGATACAGAGCAAAGGGGAGGTGCTGCCAGACACTCATCCTGCCTGCCTTGTCTCTGAGCAATAGACAGGTGTTCCCAGGCTTCCAAAAACAATAAAACTGGGGAGATTTCCATTCATTAAAGCTGCCCTTGGCCTGACTCAGCTCCAGGACCTAAGGCAGGTGCCCAGTCTGCACTGAACCACAGTGATCCTTTGCCCAGGACAAGAGAGACCTGGCATCTCCCATCAACCTCAGAGACCAGAGGTGAATGCAAGAAGCAGGATTTGGCCTCAGCTGCAGGAATGCAATGGCAAAGGGAAGGAGAGGATGCACTGGCTGATCCCATCACCTGCTGGGCTCCCCAAAATGCCTGTGCTGAAACACACCCACTGCAGGGAGATGGGACCATGTGGTGCTGCCTTGAGGATATGCCTGAGCTTGGTGTGTGGGAAGGTGGGGAAGGTTAGCTGGAGCACTGCAGGCCTGGACAGCATCCACAAGCAAGAGCATCCCCGTCCTTGCTGCAGGGACAGGGGACAGTGAAATGGATTCCCACTTTGGGACTAAGCCACTGTCTTGGGGTGCTTCTGGTGGCAGGGAGCTTGGTCATACGTTTGCTTCTTTCAGCCTAACATAGCTCTTAGCTCCTTATTTAGTGGTTTTAGTATCCACCAACTTTGCCTTTTGTAGTGCATCCCAAGTTTTTCTTCCCTTCCCCTGCCTCTCCTTCTCATACTGTTTTCACTCATTTAATTCCTCAAAGCGCTTTTAAGAGGCCGTTCATCTGGGAGGCATCACCCCAGACAAAGCTGTATTGTGCACCTTTGCTCAAAGCAAGATAAGTGGCAGGGCAGTAAAGATGCTTCTTCGGGTGCTGGCAACTCTCACAGAGCTGCAGTGTTTGGGGTGTGTCAAACCACGGGCTGGGATTTGCATAGGTACAATATCCCTCTTCATTTTCTGGCAGGTTCTTGGCCTGGAAACTGTTGTATTAAACCTTAGACCAGTGTATTGGCCTGGCAATCAGCATCGCACAATTTACTCTGTCTCTCCCCTTTTTCTTTTCGGAGACAATATACATTTTATGCTTTGTCAGCAGAAGGCAGAGCAAGAGCTCACCCTTGGGGACATCCCATTCCTGGTTGCTGCAGGCACCCAGCGCTCCGGCCGCTGACGGCTGTGTCCACACTCCACAAAGAGCTCGTGTCCAGTGCATGTTCACAGCACCAGGAAAAAAAAGGGTTTTCCACTGTGTTCTCTACCAGTCTGTGTGTTGTAAGAGAGACTCAGCTGCATTTTACCTGAAAGCTTTATCCTCAGTAAAAACTGAAGATGTTGCAAGTTTTGTCTGATCCTTGAGGAACAGATGAACTGCCAGACATCTGGAAATCCTGGATGCTGCACAGCTCAGCCCGAAGGCACATGCTTAGCATGACCAGTGCTCCCAGGACACAGGGGACCAGCCACACACATGCTGTGCAGTCCCCCCGTGCACAGGCTGTAAAGCTGATGCTTTCCAAATGCTCTGGATTTGTTGTGTGTTTCAAGGACATCTGTGCAGTACAGGCACTGGTGGGCTCAGGAGTCCAGCAAGCAGTCAAAAGATTTACCTGGTGTGCTGGGAAGCTGAACTTCATGCTGCAGCAGCTGATGTGCCAACTTGTGCCCACCTCCAGCTATGCCACTGCAACCAGGACTTAGTGAATCTGTGAAATTTTGGGGTTTGATGGATAAAGTCTCATCTAATGGCACAAAGTAGTCTGGTGGTTTGCAGGTATAAGGGAGACGTTTTCCTGAATGTTTCTACAGGATACCTAGGACTCCACAAGGCAAGCATGGCAGCAGAGACACAGAGTGAGTTGTCAGTGCCCTAAAGTCCCACCTGTCCACCATGGAAATAACATTCTTTTCTTGGGAACCCAGAGTTACTCAGCCAAATCCCCAGTTCAGGTTCAGAAATCTTTTGCGGGGAAAGAACCTTAATGCAAAGGACAGCCAAAAAAAAAAATCTTAAAGAAGCTGACTTGCAAGTTGCCTTTGCTCAAACCCTCCCTGCCCATTGCCTTGGCTGGACAAGGAAGGCATCACATTCATGTGCTGGATTTTAAACAATCACCCTACGCCTTGCTGTTTGTTTTATTTCCCCGCTTAACGTTCAGAGGCTGTTCTTCTTGTGCTTATTTACTGTAAAGCAGAGAAAGCCAGGGAAAATGATCTCCAAAGCAAACAGAGCCATGTTTCCATTTGGGAAAACTTAGAGGGAAAGCGCGTGTAGCTAAGCAACAATGCATGATGGTAAATGGGTCACTTTCCAAGGCATGAATTGCATGTGGATAACTGAAAGGAAAACAACCCCAGCCAACGCACTGCCGACTTTTGAATTCTTGGCATAAGTGATTAGTAAAAAAACGAGAGAACTTTTCAATACCCCCGAGAGCTCCCTGGGCTGTTAGGGGGCTTTTTCTCCTGCTTTCCATCTCCACCCAAAACCTGGGGTGGGAGTCTCCGTTACTGGGGCTGGGCAGAGCTCCGAGTACGAATGCGTTGCAGCAAGGTTCCCTGGACACAGAGTGATCGGTCAGCTCCACCACATCTCAGGGAGAGGCACGGGGACAAGGGAGTTGCATGGCAGGACCGGGGACTCAACCATGAGAAACTTCTGTTTTGGGCCAGAGGGAAGCCAGCATTCCCTCGTGCATTAGCACTGAAGTTTGATCTCAGCCTCCTCCAGAGGTACCCAGGGGTGACTTTGCTCACTCGCCCTCCCTATGTAATGAGATAATCTCAACTGTAAGGAAAGGTGGGATTGGGAGCTTTCTTACTATGGGGTAGCATGTTATGGATATATGAGGGCAATAATACTAGGATAACACTAGCTATGGGATAGTAAAATCATTCAGAAAGCCAGTGACAGGAGAATTTACTGAAGATCACGTTGAGTTGGGGGCATAATGTCCACATCATGTAGCTGCTGCATTATGGGGGACTGTACCTGGCTCAGCTGCGGGTGAAGGGTTAGGGAACCCTTCAGCTTTGCATCCTAGGGTAGGAAAACTATTGTGTTGGGGGTTTTTATCAGAATAACAAATATATAATAACAAATCTATAGAGTTCAAGCTTTGCATTTGCAGAAGTGACCACTCCTCTGGGCTTTTCCAGAATTCCTTCTACTGGGAATGGTGCCACCTTCAAACACATGCTGGCAATCCAGCCTGAAGGTCACCAAGTGGGATGGCAGCAGAGCAGGAATGAGACCTCACTTTTCCTAGAGGTGCCATTGATTTCCTCTTCCTGCCACTTGCATCACTGGCTAGGATCAAAACATACACTGCCATGTTTATTAAAAAGAAGGAGTTACTGCAGGGAAGTATTGGGATTATTTCTTTCCTTCATGAATAAAGTTCTACAGTTCCTCTTAAAATCAGACTTGAGGAATTTACAGAGTGGTTATTGTACATTCCTTGGGGAAAAAAAATCTAAGCAAGTAATTCCAGTGCATTAAAGCAATGAATAGAGGAAGTGAAAAATATTTTAAATTCCTCTACAGTGTTACATTTAAAAAGTGTTCTGGTTTAGGACATTAGAACTGAGGAGGTGGCTTTTTTCTCTCTCTTATTTCCCCCTTCTAATTTCTCTGAACTTGTTACAAGTTTCCTTCCATTTTGCTCACCATTTCCAAGCAACTAAATAGAGAGAGGCCTGGAACGATGACAGAGATGCGAAGTGCACAAAGGGACCAGAGTGTGGTCCGATAATTCTGTAATTGGAGCTGCTCGAGGCAAAATTTTTTTCAAGCCAGTGTAAATGGGGATCGCTGAAACCCTTAACAATCGGTCTGTCAGGCTGCTTCTTTAATGGATTGCTCTGTTTAACTCTCTCTGTTTGTCACTGGCAAGATGACAAGAGAAATTAGTGTACTGGAAAATATAAGGTAACTGGCAGTTCCCCAGCCCCGCAGACCCCAGGGTGCCGCAGCACCAGAGCCTGGCTCACCGGCCGCTCTCCGGCCTCTGCGGAGGAGGAGGAGGGGGGCTTGCAACTTCTCACCCTTCCGAGGGATAGCAAGACCTGCAAAAAGACCCTCTGGCTCTGGGACTGACCTAGTGAAGAGCATGTGGGCAGAAGGGGGGAATTGGGGGGTCCCTGGAGCGCCGTGCGCTGCTGGAGGGAGGCCAGGATCGGGGTGGGGAGAGCACCTGAATGTCCTTGCAAGTTGCAAACCTTGCAGCAGCAGCAAATTGCCTTTGCTGTCTGCTTTTACACCATGGATAGTCTTTTTTAAAGCGCTATGGGTCAATGTCAGCCTGGGAGCACTGTGTGAAGGGTGGAAGCAGTCGCCCTTAGAGAAGATGCTTCCAGTGCGTGTGTGAGTGTGCGTGAGCACATGAGTGTGTGCAGGAGTGCTCTGCTTTGGAGATGCTCTGACACCTCCATTGTTCGAAGCCAGACCCTGAAACTTGGCAGCAACAATGCCCTGAGGCTAGAGATGTACCTTTCACTTTTCCCATGAAATTCCATTCTGGTTTGGCTGAGTTATAAAAAAAAAGTTTGAAAATCACCATTTCCCTTCTGCTGCCTGCATTCCTCAGGAAAACTTTGGCAGCCTGTCAAAACAATAACTGAACGTGAACTTTCTAAAGAGCTGGCCCGGTGCTGTCTGCCAAAGCAGCAATTCAGCACAGCTCAGTGCTGCATGTCCTTTCCCTCACCCCCCCGCCGTGCCCACCCCCTTGCACGCTCATCCCTGGGCACTCTCTGGTGCAGATGTGTCCACTCCAGACACCAGTGTGCAGACCACGGGGTTGGCATACACTCTTCAGCCACAAAAGGCACACACACCTCCTCTCCCCTCACAGGAGAACAGCTTTCTGCTTCCATCCTGGACCGTTACTCATGCAATTTTTTGGGCAGAAGCCTTTGGAGCAGTGAGGAAAGGCGGGTCCAAACCTTGCTGAGGAATACCTTGGTCCAGCTGCAACAACCTATGTTGTAGACATTTATTTAAAAGATATTTTTCTTTATTTTTTCTTAAATGTTATTTCCTATGTTAAAAGAATGTTGTTTACAATGCAAAGCCAAGTGCTTTTAAGTTAGGAAATGCCTAATGTATGATTCCTTGCAAGCTCAGCTCTGTATGCACGCATTGTGCTCCAACCTTTATGTATGTGAGCCCCTATTTCAACCTCTATCCTTACCCTGTGGACAGGGGAGGGAAAAGGGCATAAGCGGCTCCTGCCACTGTAAATAAGACACTTCCTAATACTGAAGTGTTTTGTTTGAATGTTTTTGCAGACCACATATTATTCTTTAATACAGGTTTTTAATGCAATGTATAATTTTCAAACCAAAGCACCCGACTTCAGCACACTTGCCAGAGTTTTTCCTCACCACAGAAATGTGGTCACATCTGGGGTGGAGTGAGGCAACTGTTTTGCAGCCCATTAGGACATAAAATGGCTATAAAGCAGAGAGGAGGAAGCACAATCCTTGTTAAAAACCCCCATTACATTTCACATGAAGGTGCTGGAGGATACGTGGAGGGAAACTGCTGCTACTTCATCCCTGTAGGGATTAATACTCTTAATCTGATGGCAAAGGCTTTGTGGTCTCTGTGGTACTCTGGGGGCTCAGACTTTACAATTGAAGGGGAAGACAGTGCTTGCGCTGTCCCCATGCCACCACACCACTCTGGTTCAGGAAGGCAGGATGACCCTCTGCCTTTCCCAACTCCTCTTCTCCCACCAGCAAGCCCCAGGTTTAGCTCACAGTGCACTGAGATACTCTGAGACCTCAGTGGCAATGTCTGAGCCAAAGCAGACCAACCCTCCTGCCTTTCCTCTTCATCACAAGGAGCTGAGAAACAGGCAGGAAGAATCCATTAACTAAACCAAACTGCTTCAACTGGTTGTTCCTTGCAAGGTGCAGCTGCCTCCATGGGATACTGGCCATCAGGCATGGCCCATCCTCCACAGATCCCGGTGTCTGTGCAGTACAAGGCCAGCAATTTCATGTAGCATTTACTGACGGCCAGGGAGTTGTCCTTTCTGATGTTGAACACAGCTCTGCCTTCTCCAAGCTCCCCTCCAGCAGGCCCTGTACTAACAGTGAAGCTAATATGTGGATCTTGGGATTCGCCAGGAGTCTCCAGCCTGCCCCAAAAACCTCTCATCGTTTTGTGCGTTTGGCTGGCAGCACTGTGGATTCAGCCCCCTCCCTCCTCCACCCCTCCAACTATAAAAGCCTGTTGTGGCCTACATTCAGCTGTCGGATATCACATTATCATGGCTCGGCAAAGAGGAAACCAAGCAGTTTGGCACAAATGGCTTTTCTGTGTTCAGCCTGTTCCAGCGCGGGTCCGTTCGGCTCCTCCCGAAGCACATGGAAGTGCTCAAAACTTCAATATTTAATCTTGCCCTGAAATGCAAATTGTCAGATCCACAGAAAGGAAAGCAAGTGAATGCATGGCCATCGATGTGGGATGTCGGGAAGGCAGCAGGCACCAGGCTCACTTCTTGCCTTTCAGCCTTAGCATGGGGCACCAGGTCCCCTCCTCCAGCACTGTGACCCCTGCTCAAGCACTGCCGTAATCACCATTATTTTATTTCAGGGTTTGAATGTAGCTTCTCCTGGGTTCAACCAGACCCTGAGCATCCCTGAGCACTCGGCGCACTCCAGGTTTTGTCTCTGTTCTCCATGGGCACTGCTATGATGCTCAACAGTCAGACTTTGTGTCAGTGGAGGAGAGGCATGGACAGGGGGGTTTAGCAGTGTATAAGGCAGCACGTGTGCCTCCCTCTCCCCCCTCAGCACATAGACGCACACCAGGGTCACCCCTGGTGCAAGGCAGGTAATGTGGCAGGAAAGGGAGTACGCCATACGTGTGTTTTGGGAGTCTAGCAATCCTAGATATATTATAAGTGCAGTTTTGAGAAATAAAAACACATTAATATTCTGTTCTCTCAAGGCATTATCCTACTGTTTACCATTACACACAATCCTTTGCCTTAAATTGCATCTTTGATTAAAGCAGCAATGAGAGAAACCAGCACTAATAACAAAATGTATTCTGCTTTAAATCACTAAAGTGAAAACATCAATAAGCTGTAACCATCAGTGCCGCCATGAAAATGAAGGGAACCACCATGGGAAACAGCAAGGATGAAATCCACTTTGCCAGCATAAAAGCCAAGTAATTAGGTCTTATGTGGGTGGAACTTATAATGAGGTGCAGGAAGGGGGAAAATGAATTTCAACCCGAGTCTGCCTCCTCCCCCACCTCTGCCAGAGCTGCTCATCTAGGTTTGGGGGCTGCAATAGAGACCTCAGCCCCATTTTTTAGCTCTGCAGGGTCTGCAAAGCAACATTCACCTCTCCACCTGCACCCATGCCTGACCCTTGTGGGATGCCCCACATCCTGTCACTGGGTAGCCAATGACTTGTACCCATAGCACCGACTTGAATTTCTCTGGGGGAGTGAGCTGTGCTTCCATTTTCCTTTGAACAAGCTGGAGCCAATACATTGTATCAGCCCAAGGAATTTAATTTTAAAATTACAAAAAGGAATCATATCTGGCTATCGTGGATTAATCAGAGTTTGTGGACGGGGCTATAAAATTAATTTATATACAGTGAGTGATTTGAATCAAAGCCCTGTGCTCCTCTGCAGCTGCCCGTCCATCAAGGAGCTCTGTTACTGAGCAGCCTGCTCTCAATTGCTTGCTGTGGAAGTTGTGATACATCAGCAAACTTCAGATCTTCCCTCGTACTCCTACATCGGGTACAGCCTTTCAGTCATTCAGTGTTGCAGCCACCCTCCGGTTCACCCAGGCCAGCAGAGTGTTCTTAGGAGCTGCTAGAGCAGGAGAAATTATTCGTCACTTGCTCTTCCAGGCTTTGACGTGCAAATAGAGCAGACAACTTCAGCGCTGGGTTTTCCACCATCCCCTGACATCTCTGCAGATCAAAGCGTTGTCCGTCCTTGTGCCCGCGACACTGGCTGGAGGTCTCTGGAAAGGACTTTTCCTGAATTTCTCAACTTCATTTAGCCTTTCTTTAAGGACAGCGGCCCCGGAGGTAGCCGAGGCTGACTGCCGAGCTTGGCCGCGCTCCTGCCTCCCGCCGGTGCCTGCGGGCTGTGGCTGCCCGTGGGGATGCGGCTGCCAGGCAGGCTGAGGTTCCGCTTCGGGTGTCTTTGCAGCGCACATTTATCCCAAAGTTTACGAGGCAGACATCCAGCTTGGTGCCTTTTCCTGCGCGTTTTTTTTCCCCCTTTAATTTTGTTTTGTTTCATTTTTTTTCCCCCCCCGCTGGTTATTCACTAGAAAGCGCGCTGGGTTTTTCCCGGGGGTCACAGTCCCGCTGGCTACGGTGCGCTCTGCAATGGCCGGGTTGTTACGCGCATCACTCAGCAGGCGGCTGCCAGGGCCCAGCACGGGCAGGGCAGGGCAGGGCAGGGAGGAGAGACCCGTTTGTGTCGGCTGGAGGGGTCAGCCACGGCTGGGGATGGGGACAGCGGCCCCGCCCGCAAAGGGCCCGCTGTGCCCGCGGCCTTGTCCCTCACACCCCATCCCCACCGGGCGGGCTGCGGGGGGCCAGGCAGGCCCGGGGCCGCGGCGCACCGGCTCTCGGGGTGCGGTGCGGGCAGAAGGCGTTCCCTCACGGTCCGCCGGTGTCGAGGGGCTGCCGGGGTTCGGGGAGCCGCCCGGCCCGGGGTGCGGGACCGGCCCGGGGCACCCCCGCGCCCCGACCCCGCTCTCGCCCCAGCGCTCGCCTTCCTTTGTCCCGCTTAGTAACCGGCGGTCCCAGCCAATCGCCATCGAGCCGGCCGGCCCCGCCGCGCGCCGATTGGCTGGGCCGCCCGCAGCCCTCTGCCAATGGCGGCGCCCGCCGCTCTCTCAGACAAAGGCAGCAGCTCTGGCAACTGCGCCGCGCTTCCCCCGCCCCGCGCGCCTGCTCCGCGGCAGCGGCCCCCTGGCGCCCGGCCAGCCGGGGCATCGACCACCTCCGCTGCGCGCCTCAGAGCGGGGGGATGGCTAGGGAATGGCGTCGAGAAAAGTGGAGAAAGAGAGCAGGGTAGTAGTTAGAAAAGGGAGAAAACAGTTTTTTGCCCTGCGCTATGCTTTCTGTCTGGGCGTGGCCCGCCAGCGCAGAGAGCGAGGTTTTCCCCTTCATATTCTTTTCTTGCCCGCCCCCTCCTCCGCCTCGTGGAAGCGCCCGCTCACACGCACCCCCATTCGCCTCCAAGGGGTTAAAAAGCCGGCGCAAAGCTCCGCCCCCTCCCGGGGCCGGGGGGCGTGGCCTCGTCCCCGGCTAGAGGCGGGCGGCGGCGGCCGGGCCCCTCAGAGCCGCTTAAAA